>ML249511.1:15535-50585 GCA_005239495.1 Nicotiana undulata | reverse complement strand
CTGGGACCCTGGGCTCGCACCTTCGGGGTTGGGAGCCGCACCAGCGGTCCCGCTCTTGCGGAAATCTGGTCGCCCCTGCGGAAAGAGTCGCACATGCGGTCTCGCGCCTGCGGACTTTGGGCAAGGGGCTAGGGTTCGCACCTACGAGGCTGGGACTGCAGGGGAGGTCCCGCACCTGTGGCTGGGCAACCGCACCTGCGGTCACACCAGCTACTGTGCACCAGCAGTGGTTTTTGCTTGTTTTTGGCCTCGCACGGGGTCCGGGAGGCACCTGGGCCCACCCGAGCCCCCGTCCAAAAATACCAACAAGTCCCAAATCATTAAACGGACTTGCTCGAGCTCACGGAACACTCAATACAACGCTAAAACTCAAAATCACCCTCCNAAAATCACTCTCCAAAACCCCTGAATTCAAAACTTAAGAACTTTGAAATTCTAGAATTCACTTTAACGCGCCGAACCGGCCTAAACCACTCGGAATGACTTCAAATTTTGCAGATAAGTTGTAAACGACACAACGGAACTATTTCCGGTCTCGGAATTTCATTCGGACCTCGGGAACATAAAATCACTTCTCAAGCCACATTTCAAATTCTTTAGAAACCTCACAAGTTCGTTAACTCCATTTTCCTCACTTGAACCCGAAACCAACCAAATCAAACCTGTTTTACACCAAAACTCACAGATAGGTCAAACAACATATAATAAACCTGTTCCGGGCTCCGGAACCATAACACAGGCCCGGTAACAAGGTTTTCACATAATTATTCACTTTCACATTCCTTTAATATTTTCAGAAAATAATTTTCTTTAAAAATTCATTTCTCGGGCTTGGGGCCTCGGAATTCGATTCCGGGCATACGCCCAAGTCCCATATTTTCCTACGGACCCTCCGGGACCGTCATATCACAGGTCCCGATCCGTTTACCAAAAATGTTGACCAAAGTCAACTCTATTCAATTATTCAATTCAAAAATCCCATTTTTATCAAATTTTCACATGGAAGTTTACCGGCTACCTGCCCGGGTTGCGCATGCATATCGAGGTGAGATTGACGGAGGCTTTCGAGGCCTAGGAACACAGATTTAGCTGGAATTACTTAGGATAATTTTTCTAGATGTGGATATCTAGTTTCAGCATCTAATAAAGATTTGCTTACATAATAAATTGGAGATTTTTTACCTTTGTCTTCTCTTACCAGTACTGCACTTACGGCGATTTTTGCAACGGCAAGATAGACATACAACCTCTCCCCCTCTTTTGTCTTAGACAACAACGGGGGTTTTGATAGATAGGTCTTCAAATATTTGAGATCATGTTGACATTCTTCAGTCCATTCAAACTAATTATGCTTTTTAAGGATTGAGAAAAATTTAAAACTTTTCTCCGAGGACCTAGAGATAAATCTTCCTAAGGCCGCAATTCTTCCTATTAATCTTTGAACTTCCTTTTTACTAGTAAGTATATTAGGTATTTCATCAATAGCTTTAATTTGAGCAGTATTTACTTCTATTCCTCTATTTTATACAAGGAAGTCCAAAAACTTACCTGATTCTACGCCAAGGCGCATTTTTCTGGATTCAGTTTCATATTATACCTGCGTAGGATTTCGAAGGTAATTAAAATATGCTGAAAATGATCTTTCGCTTTAGTTGATTTCACCAGTATGTCATCAATGTATACCTCCATTGTTTTCCCCATATGTTCTTGGAACATCTTGGTCACCAGCCTCTGATACGTGGCTCCAACATTTTTAGGCCAAAAGGCATGACTTTGTAACAATAAGTCCCCCTCTTCGTCGATCTCTTGATTCTTGAATGGTCCTTGTTTTGTTTTCTTTTGCTTGACAGGCACGAAGCATTGATCTTCATTTAGTTTATGAGTCATCACTTATGGAGGAAAACCTGTCATGTCTGAATGGGACCAAGCAAAGTAATCCGCATTAGCCTATAAATACTCAATTAACTTACCTCGTATGCTGGGGCTTAGCCTCGTGCTGACATGAACTTTTTGTTCGGGATTTTGTTCGAACGGTGGAACAACTTCTGGTTCCTCCGTAGTTGTTTTGATATGTTCGTCCTCTTTTGGTTCCTGAATGACGTCAGGTCTGAAATCCATGTATGTATGTTTTAATTCTTCTTCCATGGTGACTTGATTCACCTACTCGTGGCTATCTTCCTCTGTACCTATTTGGATAGCATTTTCTTCCATACCTGTTTGATCAACAGTTATTTCCGAACCTATTTGAACAACAGTTGTTTCCATACCTGTTTGGGTGATTTCCTTGTCCTTTGACTTTTTTGCTTCTTATTTTTTGTTAGAGTATGTTACGTAAATTATACTCCTCGAGGTTTGTTGATCACCTCGAATCTGTTGAATTCCCCATTTGGAAGGGAATTTTATTACCTGATGTAAGGTAGATGGTATTGCCTTCATGTTATGGATCCATTGTCTCCCCAGTTATAGGCCATATCAATATCAATGACTTGGAATCTAGTATTTTTTATTACTCCTTCTGCATAGGTATTGAGCTCAATTTCCCCTATTTTTATGACCGTGGAATTATCAAACCCAGATAAGGCTCGTACTTTTGGGATTACTTGATCCTCCATTAGCATTTCTTCCACAACTCTCAACAAAATGATGTTGACTGAGCTACCTGGATCAATCTACACTCTTTTTATGTTAGTGTCAGGTATAAGTAGGGATATTACCAATGCGTCGTTGTGCGGAAGCATTAACCCGTTGATATCTGCATCGTCGAATGATATATTGTTAGCTTCGACGTCTTCACGAATCCGCTTCCCATGCGTAATCTGAATTTCGTTGTTCTCTTTAGACGACTCCGTTCACCTCCTCTCCTCTATGTATAACGTTCATGGTTCGTTTTGGAGATGGTGGTTTTGGGGGCTCCTGCCTGTTCTTCATATATGTCACGACCCGAAATCCCACCTTCGGGCCATGACTGCGTCTAACGTTAAACCTGATAGACAAGCCAACGTTTGAATTAAATAAAACTCATTAACAACTAAAGAGAACAAGATAACTAAGGCATCGATGGCCCACAATATGAAGGTTAACAAATTACCAAAAATAATATAGCAACTTCGAAATAAAACACATATACAAATCCCAGAACTGGTGTCACATACTCACGAACTGTCTAAGAGATTACTAAAAACAAAGGTCTGAAAATAAGTACATATGACTGTCTTTGAACTATAAGATAAGAAATGGCTGAAAGTGAAGAGTAGAAGGTGACGCCAAGGCCCACAAACGTCTGCGGGTCTACCTCGATGTCTCCTGTGTGAACTGATGGGATGCTCCGACCGTCAGTGACCACCGGGTCCAGCTGCGTAGTCTGCACAACATAAAGAAGTGCAGGTGTAGCATCAGTACAACCGACCCCATGTACTGAGTAAGTGCCGAGGCTAACCTCGGCGAAGTAGTGACGAGGCTAGGACCGACAACAATATATGTACCTGAGCAATTCTATATAATAACAGGAAAATATCGACAGAAATAAGCAAGTAAGACAGATACGGGGAGAACCTGCTGGGGGTAAAAAGGGCAACAAAATTCTAGCAAGGTAGAACTAGGTAATAACTGAAATGTAAAAGTAAAAGCAGGAATTTAAATTCTCAAACAGATAATGAACAGCAAAAGGCACGACATGTCCCCTCGTGCATAACCTCACAATCACTCGGCACAGAATGTCCCCTCGTGCGATAAATAGTAACACTCGTCACGTAATGTCCCCTCGTGCAATAAATATTAAATGATCAACACGGCATGTCCCCTCGTGTGATAAAGAATAAACAATCAGCACGGCATGTCCCCTCGTGCGATAGATAATAAACGACCAACACGGCATGTCCCCTCGTGTGATAAATAACAAACAATCAGCACAGTATGTCCCCTCGTGTGATAAATAATAAATGATCAACATGGCATGTCCCCTCGTGTGATAAATAATGAAGAATCAGCACGACATGTCCCCTCGTGCGATAAATAATAAAAAGGCAACAATATAACGTAGAAATCAACAATAAGAAGTCTCAAGTGTATGGAAATACTCAATAAAATTCTATCGTCCCGGCAAGGAGAAATCATCAATTAATAACTCAACAAACGCCCGACAAGGGTCTCAGCTATAACCAACCTCGCATCAGAAATACAGTTTCAACAGTAAAAGCCTCAATTGAAACAAATGACACAATAACTCCCCACGTCATGAAACANGATTCATCACAATTGACTCACGGGCATGCTTGACCGCAACATATAGGCACTCGTCACCCCGCCTATACGTTGGACATGAATTACACATAGCAAATAAGACTCTATACCTAATCCCTCAAGCTAAGGTTAGGCCAAACACTTACCTCGGCTCCAAAAATGCAAGTTAAGCCTCAATCACAGCCTTTTCTTTAGAATCCGACTCCGGAACAGTATTATCTAGTCATAATCAACCCAAGTATATCAATAATGGCTCAATAAATCAAACCCATAGCCTAATTATTTATTTCAAAGCATTCTTCCTAAGATTCCAAAATTTGACCCCGGGCCCGCTTGGTCCAAACACGAGGCTCGGACCAAAACCCGATCACCCATAACCCCACGAGTTAGAATATACAATTTGTTTTAAGATTCGACCCCAAATTGAGGTTGAATCACCCAAAATTCCCAAAATCCCAACTCTACCTAAAATCCCTAATTCCTACTTTGATTTCATGATTTTGGCCCTAGATTCTAGTGTTTAGTTGATGAAAATAAGAGGAAATGATGTTAACAATACATACCTATGGAGCTATGGAGGAAAAGTTCTTCAAAATTCGCCTAGGTGGGATTGGGAGGAAGAAGAGTTGTGAAAGATGGAAGAAATCCCGCAAATGGTTCTGTTTTTGGGTTATTAAAATCACTGGAGGGATTTACCCTTCGTGTTCTCGGGCCGCTGGCCGCGTTCACGAAGGGTTGGCAGCTGGGATTATGCGTTCGCGGAACCAGGGCCATGTTCGCGTAGGTTTGACTCCCTAACCTTCTGCGTTCCCGTGCCTCTGCCCGCGTTCGCGAAGAAAAACCTACCTGACCCCAGACCCACCCTATAATACTACGCAATCGCGAGAGGGGCGTCGCGTTCGCGTAGAGCAGTCCCTCCCTAGCTCGGTGTTCGCGCCCGTACCCCTGTGTTTGCGTAGAACAAAGCCCAAGCCACTCTATTTACCCTTCGCGTTTGCAAGCCCTTGGCCGCGTTCGCGAGCCCTTGGCGGCGTTCGCGAAGGGTATCACACCATACATCAGAAACCTGCAACATCACACCACAATTTTTATGTTTTCACACCCCGTTAGCTACCCAAAACTCACCCGAGCCCTCGGGGCTCAAAACCAAAAACACACACGACTCCCAAAACATTCTACGAACTTGTTCAATCTGTTAAATCGTCAAAATATCATCAAATTCATAGAATTAAACCTCGAAACTCTTAGAATTTTCTCAAACTTCATAAACTTCTAAATTTCCCATTTTTAATCCGAATCACGTCGTTTCAAGTCCGTTTCACACCAAATTTCACAGATAAGACAAATAACATATAATAAACCTGTTCCGGGCTCCGGAACCTTAATACGGGCCCGGTAACACGGTTTTCACTTAATAATTCATTTTCAAATTCCTTTATTATTTTCAGAAAACAATTTCCTTTAAAAATTCATTTCTCGGGCTTGGGACCTCGAAATTCGATTCCGGGCATACGCCCAAGTCCCATATTTTCCTACGGACCCTCCGAGACCATCATATCACGGGTCCGGGTCCGTTTACCAAAAATATTGACAAAAGTGAACTTTATTCATTTAATTATCATGAATTCTATTTTTCATCAAATTTCAATATAAAGACTTCCCGGCTACACGCTCGGGGCTGCGCACGCATATCGAGGTGAGATTAACAGAGGCTTTCGAGGCCTCGGAACATAGATTTAGCTAGGATTACTTAGGATGACCTTTTGGGTCATCACAATCTTCACGTCTAAAACAAACGTTCGTCCTCGAACATACATAGAAAAGTACCTTAGTCTGAGAAAAGATGGGGATAACGACTCCTCATATCGGACTCGGACTCCCAAGTAGCTGCCTCGGCAAGCTGACCTCTCCACTGAACATGGACCGAAGGATAACTCTTCGACCTCAACTAACGAACCTTCCTATCTAATATAGCTATCGGTTCCTCCTCATAAGTCAGATCCCTATCCAACTGGACACCGCTTAAGTCAAGAACATGAGATGGATCCGCAATATACTTCCGGAGCATGGATACATGAAACACTGGATGTACTGCTGATAAATGTGGTTGCAAGGCAAGTTTGTAGGCCACCTCTCCTACCCTATCCAAAATCTCAAATGGACCAATATACCTAGGGCTCAACTTGCCCTTCTTTCCGAATCTCATCACGCCCTTCACAGGCGACACTCGAAGGAACACTTGGTCTCCTACCATGAAAGACAAATCTCGAACTCTGCGATCCACATAACTATTTTTCCTGGACTGAGCTGTACGAAGCCTATCCTGAATAATCTTCAGCTTATCCAAGGCATCCTGGACTAACTCAGAACCCAATAGCCTAGCCTTTCCGGGCTCAAACCATCCGACTGGAGACCGACATCGCCTACCATACAACACCTCATACGGAGCCATCTGAATGCTTGACTGGTAACTGTTGTTGTAGGAAAACTATGCTAAAGGAAAGAACTGACACCATGAACCACCAAAGTCAATAACGCAAGCCCGCAACATATCCTCCAAAATCTGAATAGTACGCTCGGATTGCCCGTCTGTCTGGGGTGCTCAACTCAATCTGTATGCCCAACTCTCGCTGAAATACTCTCCAGAAATGGGAGGTAAACTGCGTACCTCGGTCTGATATGATAGATAAGGGTATACCGTGCAATCTGATAATCTCTCTCATATAGATNCTGCATCAAACCACCGGGTCTCTGGTGCTCATATTTAACCTGCTGACAATTCAAGCACCGAGCCACAATATATTTCTTCATTCTACCCCCACAATAATGCTGCCGCAAGTCCTGGTACATCTTCGCGGCGCCCAGATGAATGGAATACCGAGAACTGTGGGCCTCCTGCAATATTAACTCACGAATGCCATCAACATCAGGAACACATATACGACCCTGCAATCTCAAAACTCCCTCAGCATCAAATGTGACCTGCTTGGCACGTCTGTGCCGAACCGCATCCCTAAGAGCACACAAATGACGATCGTCATACTGCCTGGCAGAAGTACGATCATGCAATGAAGAACGAGAGACGGTATGGGTCAGAACACTGCCACCCTCAGAAACCTCCAACCTAACAAATCGATTGGCTAATGCCTGAACATCCAAGGCCAAAGGTCGTTCTCCAACTGATAGATAAGCCAAACTACCCGTGCTGACTGACTTCTGGCTCAAGGCATCGGCCACCACATTGGCCTTTCCCGGATGATAGAGAACAATAATATCATAATCCTTCAGCAACTCTAACCACCCCATCTGCCTCATATTCAACTCATTTTGCTTAAACAAGTATTGCAAACTCTTGTGATCAGTGAATACCTCACACGGTACCCCATACAAATAGTGCCTCCAAATCTTCAAGGCATGAACAATAGCTGCAAGCTCCAAATCATGGACTGGATAGTTCTTCTCAAGAATATTCAACTGACAAGAAGCATAGGCTATAACCTTCCCATCCTGCATCAACACTGCACCAAGCCAAACCCGCGAAGCATCACAATACACGGTATAAGAACCTGAACCTGTGGGCAGTACCAACACTGGTGCTGTGGTCAATGCTGTCTTGAGCTTATGAAAGCTCGCTTCACACTCCTCCGACCATCTGAACTGAACACTCTTCTGCGTAAACTTGGTCATAAGGATGCTATAGATGAAAATCCCTCCACAAATCGGCGATAATAACCTGCTAAGCCTAAGAAACTCCGAATCTCTGTAGCTGAAGTAGGCCTAGGCCAATTTCTGACTGCTGAAATCTTCTTGGGATCCACCCAAATACCGTCTGACGACACGATATGGCCCAAAAATGCCACCAAACTCAACCAAAACTCACACTTAGAAAATTTGGTATACAACTGACTATACCCTCAGAGTCTTGAGGACGACTCTAAGGTGCTGCTCATGCTCCTCTCGGCTGCGAGAGTATATCAAAATACCATCTATAAACACGATCCCAAATGAGTCCAAATAAGGCCTGAATACCCGATTCATCAACTCTATAAAAGCAGCAGGGGCATTGGTCAACCCAAACGACACGACCAAAAACTCATAATGCCCATAACGAGTGCGAAAAGCTGTCTTAGGCACATCAGATGCACTAATCCTCAACTAATGATAACCAGACCTCAAGTCTATCTTAGACAACACCGTAGCATCCTGAAGCTGATCAAATAAGTCATCAATCCTCGGCAAAGGATACTTGTTCTTAATAGTAACCTTATTCAACTACCGGTAGTCAATACACATCCTCATTTAGCCATCTTTCTTCGTCACGAACAATACTGGAGCACCCCAGGGAGAAACGCTAGGCATGATGAAGCCTTTATCCAACAAATCCTGTAATTGCTCCTTTAATTCCCTCAACTCCGGCTGAGCTATATGATACGGGGGAATAGAAATGGGCTGAGTGCCCTCAGCTATCTCAATGCAAAAATCAATATCCCTGTCGGGTGGCATACCTGGCAGGTCAATAGGGAATACCTTTGGAAACTCACGAACCACGGGCACGGACTCTACAGAAGGAACCTCAGCACTAGAATCACGAACATAGGCCAAATAGGCCAAACACCCGTCCTCGACCATGCGTCGAGCCTTCATATATGTAATAACTCTACCAGAAGAATGACTAGGAGTCCATCTCCACTCTAATCACGAACATAGGCCAAATAGGCCAAACACCCGTCCTCGACCATGCGTCGAGCCTTCATATAAGTAATAACTCTACCAGAAGAATGACTAGGAGTCCATCTCCACTCTAATCACGAACATAGGCCAAATAGGCCAAACACCCGTCCTCGCCCATGCGTCGAGCCTTCATATAAGTAATAACTCTACCAGAAGAATGACTAGGAGTCCATCTCCACCCGTCCTCGGTCAGTAGGGAATACCTTTGGAAACTCACGAACCACGAGCACGGACTCTACAGAAGAGACCTCAGCACTAGAATCACGAACATAGGCCAAATATGCCAAACACCCGTCCTCGACCATGCGTCGAGCCTTCATATAAGTAATAACTCTACCAGAAGAATGACTAGGAGTCCATCTCCACTCTAACCGAGGTACTCCTGGCAAGGCTAAAGTCACTGTCTTGGCATGACAGTCCAGAATAGCATGAAAGGGAGATAGCCAATCCATACCCAATATAACATCAAAGTCAATCATATCAAGAATCAAAAGATCAACCTAATTCTCTAGACCACCAATAATTACTACGCAAGCACGGTAGACTCTATATACCACTATAAAAACACCCACCGGTGTAGACACATGTACAACAGTACTCAAGGAATCATGGGGCATACTCAAATAAGGGGCAAAATATGAAGACACATAGGAGAATGTAGAACCCGGATCGAATAACACTGAAGCATCTCGGCTGCAAACTGAAACCGTACATGTAATAACTGCATCAGAAGCCTCAGCATCTGGACGAGCAGGAAAAGCATAACACCGAGGCTGAGCCCCTCCAACCTGTACATCTCTAGGTCTACCTACTATGGGCTGACCTCTACCCCTAATGGCCTGCCCTCCACCTCTATGAGTCTAACCTCCACCTCTGGCACCACGACCACCCCTGGCTGGCTGAGGGGGCGAGGGTGCACCTGATGCGGGAACCATGGCACGGGAACCCTGATACTGAGAACTACAAAACCCTCGGGGGAAAAACCTAAAAATATGCCCCATACCACCGCAAGTGAAGCAAGACTTTGGCTTCTGAGACAACTGACCCTGGAGCTGTCCCTGACGACCAGATTGACCACCCTGATAGCTCTGAATCGGCGGTGCACTGATGGAAGCTGAAGGTGCACTGCGGGATACCTGGAGTGCCGACTGATAAGGCCTAGGGGGATGACCTCTGCCGAAGGAATCTCTGCCTCCAGATGAGGCACCACTGAAACGGCCAAAATGATGAGGTCTCTTGTCAGACCCTTGACCACCACCCTGGGATAATACCATCTCAATGCGTCTGGCCACATCGGGTGCATCTTGAAAGGAGATATCAGTACCCGTCTCTCTGGCCATCTGAAGTCTGAAGGGCTGAGCTAGACCCTCAATAAATATCCGAACTCTCTCCCGATCAATGGGGAATATCATAATGGCATGCCTGGACAGAGTAATGAACCTGGTCTCGTACTGAGTGATGGACATGGAGCCCTGCTGTAGATGCTCAAACTGCCTCCGAAGATCCTCTCTCTAAGTAACTAAAAGGAACTTCCCCAAGAAAACCTCGGAGAACTGAGCCCAAGTCAGAGGTGCAGACCCAGCCAGTCTGGTCAAGCAATAATTTCTCCACCAAGTCTTGGTGGTGCCAGAAAGACGAAATGTAGCAAAATCAACTCCATTGGATTCCACAATGCCCATGTTCCGAAGAACCTCATAGCAGTTGTCTAAATAGTCCTGGGGATCCTCTGATGGTGCACCAGTAAATGTAGTAGTGAATAACTTGGTGAACCGATCCAACCTCCACAGAACGTCTGCTGACATGGCTGCTCCCTCAACTACTGGTGCCACAATACCCGGCTGAACTACTCCAGTTGTCTGAGGTGCCGGAGTATGGAACTGAGTGGCAAACTTTTCTGGCGTATGAATAGCAGAAGTATGGGTCCCTCCCCTAGCCTGAGATCCAGCTGGTGCAGTCGGAAGAAGACCGGCCTGAGCTACACTCTCCATGAGTCCCACTAAGCGTCCTGACCCTGGTTGCACCCCACAATGGGTTCTAATTTACTAAATCACATGTTTCTGTTTTCGGAACATCACATGTAGAGTTTTTTGGGGGAGAATCACTCGGCGCGGGGCCTCCCGTGTGAGGTCAGGTGATGGTCAACAACTTTGGCAGAAAATGCTGAAAAGCGGCTAACGATGCAAGAGCTCTTTTCCCCTTATACGCTCTAAAAAAGGGTATGTCGGGTTTTTGGACCCTATGTTGAGTAAGGGTTCCAAACCTTCCAAAAGTGAAGCACTGGGGTGGCAATGAACCCCTCTGGGACCTGAGCTGGTCCAACTGGAACTGTCTGAGTAGGAACCTCACCGGCAAAGTCTCCCTGTGGGTCCTCTACTGGAGCTGCTGCTCTAGCTCTACCTCGGCCACGGCCCCTCGTAGGAGCTGCAATAGGAGGATCAGGCTGCTGGTCGGTCGATGAGGAAGTGCGCGTTCTTGCCATCTGCGAGAGAGTAAAATAGAGACTCAATTAGTATTCAAAATTCAACTAGCACGACAGAGAATGAAATATGCGAAGTTATTCCTAACTTTTCAGCCTTGGGGGGATAAGTACAGACGTCTCCGTACCGATCTCTCAAACTCTACCAAGTTTGTCCGTGAGTTGTGAGACCTAAGCAACCTAGAGCTCTGATACCAACTTGTCACGACCCGAAATCCCACCTTCGGGCCATGACTGCGTCTAACGTTGAACCCACTAGACAAGCTAACGTTTGAATTAAATAAAACTCATTAACAACTAAAGCGAAAAATATAACTAAGGCATCGATGGCCCACAATATGAAGGTTAACAAATTACCAAAAATAATATAGCACCTTCAAAATAAAACCAATATACAAATCCCAGAACTGGTGTCACAACTCACGAACTGTCTAAGAGATTACTAAAAACAAAGGTCTGAAAATAAGTACATATGACTGTCTTTGAATTATAAGATAAGACAGAGCTGAAAGTGAAGAGTAGAAGGTGACGCCAAGGCCCACGAACGTCTGTGGGTCTACCTTGATGTCTCCTGTGTGAACTGATGGGATGCTCCGACCGTCAGTGACCACCGGGTCCAGCTGCGTAGTCTGCACAACATAAAGAAGTGCAGGTGTAACATCAGTACAACCGACCCCATATATTGAGTAAGTGCCGAGCCTAACCTCGGCGAAGTAGTGACGAGGCTAGGACCGACAACAATATATGTACCTGAGAAATTCTATATAATAACAGGAAAATATCGACAGAAATAAGCAAGTAAGACAGATACGGGGAGGACCTGCTTGGGGTAAAAGGGGCAACAAAATGCTAGCACGGTAGAACAGGGTAATAACTGAAATGTAAAAGTAAAAGCAGGAATTTAACTTCTCAAACAGATAATGAACAGCAAAAGGCACGTCATGTCCCCTCGTGCATAACCTCACAATCACTCTGCACAGAATGTCCCCTCGTGCGATAAATAGTAACACTCGGCACAAAATGTCTCCTCGTGCAATAAATAATCAACGATCAACACAGCATGTCCCTTCGTGTGATAAATAATAAACAATCAGCACGGCATGTCCCCTCGTGCGATAAATAATAAACGACCAAGACGGCATGTGCCCTCGTGTGATAAATAACAAACAATCAGCACGGCATGTGACCTCGTGCGATAAATAATAAATGATCAACACGGCATGTCCCCTCGTGTGATAAATAACGAAGAATCAGCACGACATGTCCCCTCGTGCGCTAAATAATAAAAAGG
The DNA here is from genome assembly GCA_005239495.1 of Nicotiana undulata. Lineage (NCBI taxonomy): Eukaryota > Viridiplantae > Streptophyta > Magnoliopsida > Solanales > Solanaceae > Nicotiana > Nicotiana undulata. Next base: position 37,848 of record ML249511.1, on the reverse strand, counting down.
GCAATAATATAGCGTAGAAATCAACAATAAGAAGTCTCAAGTGTATGGAAATACTCAATAAAATTCTATCGTCCCGGCTAGGAGAAATCATCAATTAATAACTCAACAAACGCCCGACAAGGGTCTCAGTTATAACCAACCTCGCATTAGAAATACAGTTTCAACAGTAAAAGCCTCAACTTAAACAAATGACACAATAACTCCCCACGTCATGAAACGACATCAAGGTATCACTTCTAAATCACCTATTACTCATAATACGGAAAATATTAAGAACACAGTACGATTCATCACAATTGACTCACGGGCATGCTTGACCGCAACATATAGGCACTCGTCACCCCGCCTATACGTTGGACATGAATTACACATAGCAAATAAGACTCTATACCTAATCCCTCAAGCTAAGGTTAGGCCAAACACTTACCTCGGCTCCAAAAATGCAAGTTAAGCCTCAATCACAGCCTTTCCTTTAGAATCCGACTCCGGAACGGTATTATCTAGACATAATCAACCCAAGTATATCAATAATGGCTCAATAAATCAAACCCATAGCCTAATTATTTATTTCAAAGCATTCTTCCTAAGATTCCAAAATTTGACCCCGGGCCCGCTTGGTCCAAACACGAGGCTCGGACCAAAACCCGATCACCCATAACCTCACGAGTTAGAATATATAATTTGTTTTAAGATTCGACCCCAAATTGAGGTTGAATCACCCAAAATTCCCAGAAACCCAACTCTACCTAAAATCCCTAATTCCTACTTTGATTTCATGATTTTGGCCATAAATTCTAGTGTTTAGTTGATGAAAATAAGAGGAAATGATGTTAACAATACTTACCTATGGAGCTATGGAGGAAAAGTTCTTCAAAATTCGCCAAGGTTGGATGGGGAGGAAGAAGAGTTGTGAATGATGGGAGAAATCCCGAAAATGGTTCTGTTTTTGGGTTATTAAAATCAATGGAGAGATTTACCCTTCGCGTTCGCGGGCCACTGGCCGCGTTCGCGAAGGGTTGGCAGCTGGGATTATGCGTTCGCGGAACAAGGGCCGCGTTCGCGTAGGTCTAACTCCCTAACCTTCCGCGTTCGCGTGCCACTGCCCGCGTTCGCGAAGAACAACCTACCTGACCTCAGACCCCACCCTATAATATTACGCATTCGCGAGAGGGGCGTCGCGTTCGCGTAGAGCAGTCCCCCCCACCCCCACCCCCCATAGCTCCGCGTTCGTGCCCATACCCCTGTGTTTGCGTAGAACAAAGCCCAAGCCACACTATTTACCCTTCGCGTTCGCGAGCCCTTGGCCGCGTTCGCGAAGGGTATCACACATGACATCAGAAACCTGCAACATCACACCAGAATTTTCATGTTTTCACACCCCGTTAGCTACCCGAAACACACCCGAGCCCTCGGGGCTCAAAACCAAAAATACACACGACTCCCAAAACATTCTACGGACTTGTTCAAGCTTTTAAATCATCAAATTCATCGAAGTAAACCTCGAAACTCTTAGAATTTTCTCAAACTTCATAAACTTCTAAATTTCCCATTTTTAATCCGAATCACGTCGTTTCAAGTCTATTTCACACCAAATTTCACAGATAAGACAAATAACATATAATAAACCTGTTCCGGGCTCCGGAACCTTAATACAGGCCTGGTAACACGGTTTTCACTTAGTAATTCATTTTCGAATTCCTTTATTATTTCTAGAAAATAATTTCCTTTAAAAATTTATTTCTCGGGCTTGGGGCCTCGGAATTCGATTCCGGGCATACGCTCAAGTCCCATATTTTCCTACGGACCCTCCGGGACCGTCACATCACGGGTCCGGGTGCGTTTACCAAAAATGTTGACCAAAGTCAACTTTATTCATTTAATTATCATGAATTCTATCTTTTATCAAATTTCAATATAAAGACTTCCCGGCTACACGCCCGGGCTGCGCACACATATCGAGGTGAGATTAAAGGAGGCTTACGGGCCCTCAGAACACAGATTTAGCTAGTATTACTTAGGATGACCTTTTGGGTCATCACAATATATTCCTTCTTACCTTTTTCACTAAACAGCTCTGCTAGATAGCCCTTTTTTAATAATTGTTCTACCTCACCTTGCAAAAATCTGCAATCTGATGTTCTATGCCCATGATCATTATGGAATTCACACCAGAAGTATGGATTTCTTTTATTTGGTTTTGACCTCATTTCTTTGGGCCATCGAACCTTATCGCCCATATTTCATAGTACTGAAATTAATTCAGAAGTACTTACATTGAAGTTGTAGTCTCCAATAATTGTATTACCTCTATTTCGTTCATCTCGATCCTTTCAGGATCTTGATGAGAATGAGCTCGTATCTCTACTTGATGGTCTATATTTTGACTGTGTGTTTTCGAACCTGGCACGAGTTTCACGTCTCGAATGTCCCATATAATGGTCGTACCTGTTCTTACTTGTTCTCCTTTCTAGTTCAGAGTATCTAGAATAGGTTCGATCTTCAATTTTTGATTGAGCAATGGTGTCTTCTTCTATTCGTAGCTTAGATTTGTACCTGTTATGAACATTGTTCCACGTCGTAGCTGGGAATTCCCTCAAGCTTTCCTTGAGTCTTTGCATCGCTTCTGAGCTTTTGTCATTTAGATTGCTTCTAAATGCCATGGCTGCCCAATCGTCAGGAACCCTTGGTAGCACCATTCTTTCCCGTTGAAACCTGTATACAAAATCTCGTAGCAACTTCACGTCTCCTTGTTTTATTTTAAATATGTCTTCCATTCTTTTTTTGAATTTTCGCGCACCGAAATGCGCTTGTATAAAAGAATATACAAGCTCAGAAAGAGTCAATAGAATTTTCAGGTAAAAGAGAATACTAGGTTAATGCTCCCTTGGTGAGTGTCTCTCCGAACTTCTTGACTAGGACTGACTCAATTTCTTGTTTATTTAGGTTGTTGCCTTTTACTCTGGTGGTAAAAGCAGTCACATGATCACGTGGATTGGTTGTCCCGTCATACTTGGGAATATCAGGCATTTTGAATTTCTTGGGAATAAGCAAGGGTGCTGCACTTGGCTTCCAATGTTGTTGAGAATATCTATCAATGTCAATGCCTTTGATAACAGGTGGTACTCCAGGAATTTGCTCGGTTCGATCATTTTGTTCCTTCACCTGTTTCTGCAGAGTTAGTAATAAAGATTGTAATTCTGGATTATTGGACATACCTGGTCTTGCTTCGAGGGACTCATTTGGAGTGCCTCCACTCCTAGAGTTTGCTAACCCGGATTGTGGATTTTCCACAGTTACAGTGTTGTTAAGATGAGGTGTTGGTTATGCAGCTGGTATTCCCCTCATGAAAGCTTGTAAGGCTTGAGTCACATACTCACCAACCATTTGTTTCACAGTATCTTGTTCTATGTTCTACTGCTTGTTCATTTCCATTGAGATTATTGTTGCTGATCATTCTGGGAATTGTTCCCTTGATCTTTGTGGGGATCCTGAAGGCGATGGAACAGGGGTTCCAACCCTTTGTTGGTTGTTGTCATTGGCGTTTGACATAATTCATAGAATGTTATTTGAGAAGGAACAAAGATTATCAAATTCCCGGTAAAGGAACCAATTTGTTTAACCAAAGAATTAGATTCTCCCCCAAAGCTAATTTAGGAAGAGCACATGTTTTTGATAACCAAAGGATGTACTAATAATTGCAAATAAACTTGAAAATAGAAAGCAGTAAGATGCGTAAAAAGTAAGTATATTGCAATAGCGGTTCGAACGTGTTCTTACAAGTTATATTTTACTCCCTTATATAGAGAGTTTCTTAATATAACGTCTACCCTTTTCAGTGATTGAGCATTAATGACTTATAATGGCATTAATGTAACGTTACAATGATTAATCGTAACTTTCGTGTGAAGGTTATGTAACATTTGGTTCATTAATGGAAGATCTCCGAATCTGCCCCGTATCATTCCCTGATTCATTGTGACCGTGTCTATTCATCTTCTCGATTAGGTTGAGATTCCCGTATTTGGTTATCCCATGAATATGTTGTTCCGTGCCATTTTATTTCGTACATCTTCATAAAGTCTCGTCCAGTTGTCATGTTCTCATTGTTCCACATAGATTTCTGAGTCATCTCGATTATTACACGTGTGAAGATCTTTTTTACCAATACACTCCTCAGAGTGTTTTGATATGCTCGTCCTCTTCTGGTTTCTGAATGACATCAGGTCTGGAATCCATGCTCGTATGTTTTGATGTAACCTCTGTGGTGATTTGGTTCACCTTCTCTTTATTATTTTCTTCCGTATTTGTTTGAGTGGTTTCCTCATCTTTTGATTCTTCCGCTACCTCTTTTTTGTTGGAATGTACTACTGAATTCATGTTTCTTGAGGTCTGTTGATCGCCTCGAATATGTTGAATTTCCCATTTGGAAGGGAATTTAATTACCTGATCTAAATTAGATGGTACTGCTTCCATATCATGAATTCATGGTCTCCCCATGATTACGTTGTAAGCTATATCACTATCAATGACTTGGAATTTTGTATTTTTGACAACTCCTTCTTGCATAGGTACTAAGCTTAATTTCTCCTTTTGTTATGACTGTAGAGTTGCCGAACCCAGATAAGGCACGTGCTTTTGGAATTACACGATCCTCCATTAGCATCTCTTCCGCAACTCTTAACAAAATGATATTGACTGAGCTACATGGATCAATCAACACTCTTTTCACATTAGTGTCATTTATAAGTAGAGATATTACCAGTGTGTTGTTGTGCGGAAGCAATAATCCGTTAGCATATGCGTCGTCAAATGATATATTGTCTTCTTCCACTGTTTCAGGAATCTGCTTCCCGTGTGTAATTGTGAACTTGGTTGTCCTTGTGAAAACTACAATGTTTACCTCCTCTCCTCCGTGTATCACATTTACTGTTCCCTTTGGATATGGTGGCTTTGGGGGCTCTTGCATGTTCTTCATATATGCTTGTTTACCTTTTTCACTAAACAGTTATGTTAGGTATCCTTGTTTTAATAATTGTTCTACCTCACCTTGCAATAACATGCAATCTGTCGTTCTATGTCCATGATCGTTATGGAATTCGCACCAGAAGTATGGATTCCTTCTATTTGGATTCGATCTCATTTATTTGGCCATCAAACTTTATCACACATGTTTCTTAATACTGTAATTAACTCAGAAGTACTTACATTGAAGTTGTAGCCTCCGATTCTTGCGTTACCTCTATTTCGCTCATCTCTATCCTTTCTGGATCTTGATGAGGATGAGCTCGTATATCTATTTGACGGTCTGTATTCTAACCGTGTGTTTTCAAATTTGTAACGAGTTTGTCATCCCGAAGGTCCCATATATGGATCGTGCATATTTTTACCAGTTCTCCTTTATGGTTCGGAGCGTCTAGAACTGGTCTTGTCTTCTGCTTTTGATTGAGCAATGGTATCTCTTCTGTTCGTAACTTGGTGATGTACCTGTTATAGACATCGTTCCATGTTGTGGCTGGGAACTTTCTCAAGCTTTCCTTGAGTCTTCTCGTGGCTTCTGAGCTTCTATCATTTAAATTACTTGTAAATGCCATTGCTGCACAATTGTCAGGCACTCTTGGTAGCAGTATTTTTTCTCGTTAAAACCTATCTACAAACTCACGGAGCAACTCTGTATCTCCTTGTTTTATTTTGAATATGTCTTCCATTCTTTTTTTGACTTTTTGTGCACCGGAATGTGCTTTTATAAAGGAATCTGCAAGCTCAGCAAAAGAGTCAATAGAATTTTCGGATAAAAGAGAATACCATGTTAGCGCTCCTTTGGTGAGTGTCTCTTCGAACTTCTTGACTAGTACTGATTCAATTTCTTGTTTAGTCAAGTCGTTTCCTTTTACACATGTAGTAAAAGCAGTGACATGATCACGGGGATCAGTTTTCCCATCGTACTTGGGAATATTAGGCATTTTGAATTTTTTGGTAATAGGCAAGGGCACTGCACTTGGCTTCCAAGGTTGTTAAGAATATCTATCAACGTCGATACCCTTGATGACAGGTGGTACTCCAGGAATTTGCTCGATTCAATCGTTTTGTTCCTTCACCTGTTTCTGCAAGGTTAGTAATAAAGATTGTAAATCTAAATTATCGAACATACCTGGTCTTGCTTCGAGAGACTCATTCGGAGTGCCTCTACTTTCGGAGTTTGCTAATTCGGATTGTGGATTTTCTAAAGCTGCGGTGTTGTTAGGAGGATGCGTAGGTGATACAGCTGGTAGCCCCCTCATGAAAGCTTGTAAGGCTTCATTCACATATTCACCAACCATTTGTTTTACATGGTCTTGTTCTCTTGTTTGTTCATTTCCATTGTGATCATTGTTTTGGGTCATAGACCTCCATGGGGATTGATCGTTTGAACCTCGTGGGGATCCCTGAGGTGATGGAACTGGAGTTCTAGTTGGCTGTTGGTGTTTGTCATTGGCATTCGATATGATTCACAAAAAATTGTTTGAGAAAAAACAAAGATTATCATATTCCCGGTAACGAAACCAATTTGTTTAATCAAAGAATTAGATTCTCTGCCAAATCTATTTTAAGAAGTACTCGGGTTTCTGATAACCAAGAGAATACGCTAATTATAATTGGACTCGTAAATAGAAAGCAACAAAGATGCATAAAAGTAAGTGTATTTCAATAGTGGTTCGAACGTGTCTTTACAAGTTATATTTTACTCCCTTTTATAGGGAATTTATTAATATAACGTCTACTCTTCTTAATGATTGAGCATTAATGACTAATAATGGCATTAATATAACGTTACAATGGTTAATCGTAATTGTTGTGTGAAGATTATGTAACGTTTGGCTCATTGATTGAATATCTCCGAATCTGCCCTTTATTCTGCCTTGATTCATTCTGGCCGTGTCTCTTCATCTCCTCAATTAGATTGAGATTTCCGTATCTAATTACCTTGTGGGTATGTCGTTTTGTTCCTCTTTATCTCATACCTCTTCATAGAGTCTCATCCAGTTGTTATGTTTTCTTTGCTCCACCTGGATTACTTTGTCATCATAATTAGTACACGTGTGAAGCCTATTTTTACCAATACACACAACTTTCAAAAGTCTTCTTCTTTTTTCTTAAACTGTTGAGTCAAATTAGCTCATTTAAATTGAAATGGATGGAGTAATATAAATGGAAGTAAAAATAGAACTATAAAGACGGCAAGCATAGGCGGTGTTGTTAGAAACAGAGAGCTTATCATAACATTTTCTCAAGCTCAACAATTCTGCACTAACAACCAATCTGAAGTCAAGCAGCTTTACATGCATTGTAGTGGTGTAAGAATAACAACATTCACGATGTTATCCCGGAGATGGACTTCTTGATGGTTTTGAACATCATTAAAGATAGTTACAATATTCCCTGAGAACTGGTTGGCGACATAAGAAGTATGAGACAGATCATTCATTATGAAAGTATTACGGTCCAACACTGCTATAGAGAGGGAAATGAAACTGTTCATACACTGGCTAAGTATGGGGCGGGTTTACAACTTTTGTTAGAAGTTGTGACCTTTTACCATGTTAGGGAGTTACCTTCTTCAGCTAGAGGTGCTTTCAAAATGGAAAAGGACCAACTTCCATACTTTAGAATCCGACAATCAACAGAAGCCATGATATTATCCACGAATAATGATGTAATTATCTTTTTTGTTATATGTATCCTAACAAACCTTAACCTGAGAGATTTCTTTCTCTGTATATTTCAAACTGATCAAGCTACTTGGGCACAATGTAATTTTTGAAGCTTCACATGAAATTCAAGTTGGTGATATCCAACTCACATATGTATACTTGGGAGAGGTTAGGCACTGTATGCGGTTAACATCGACCATGACCGATTTTACGGGCTCGAGGGTACGCCTCGAGAGTGAGTCGTTGTCAAAGCAAGTCAGGCTCAAAGAATATGAAGACCGAGGGATCGAGACCACGTGAAATCAACATCGCAGTAACAGAATCACGGGATATCCGCAATCGACCACAAAACTCGGTGAGGATCTCGGAACCGGCATAACCATTAATGATTATTAATATCAATCATGTATTTTACTTCCGTAGAGTCATACCTTATTTAAGATTCCTCTATTATACAAAGAGGGACCCTGTTCATTTGTAGGAGGATCATTATCATGCACGAATTATCACTTACGCAACCACTAAGAAATACAAGGCACTCTGTTCTCTTTATTAGCTCTTAACTCTTTACAGTTCTTATTGTTCATATTATTCTTGTTGTTCTTGTCACTTGATCTCGAGTTTAATCCAGATCGGGGTTGATAACTTGCTATTACACTGGTTTGATTTATTTTAATCGTGTAATACCTTTATTTATTTATCCATTTGTCAATTGGCATTGAATTATATCATGTATCCTTATAACCGCATTACAAGTTAAATTGTTACTCGTATTTCGAGCTAAATTGTATGGCGCCCCCATGGGGCTAAAGATAATAGTGATTGTTTAGTGTTTATTAAGATATAACACACTATTTTACACTTGTTTTTTTGTCAAGAATTTTATTTTCAGGATAAATCATGTCAAATTCACAAAACACAGTTACGCATGGTGACAACGATCTCGGGCTCCATGGAGAGAACGAGAATCTTATAGCTCCAGGAATCGAGGCACCGCATGCCGACATCGGAGGAGCACCACCCGCAAATCCGGTCGATGTTAATTCGCATGTTCCTTTGAATTTGGATTAAGGTGAGGACCCCGATGGAAGCATACGTAGAGTGGGTCAAACTGACAGTCGAGGCACTCAGGGCATAAGAGACGAAGGCGTCGCCGTTAGTCTCCAAGTTATATTCGAAATGCTACAAGTCTAGCAAAATGTCATTACTCAGTTGCAAAATCAGTACAGGGCACCGAACAGGGTCGAACGAGAGGCTACTCGTCGTACCGATCTAGTGCCTGAAATATCGGGTAATAACACTTCAACAACCGACCCTTCTATAATGAGGATGCTCGAGGAGCTAACTAAGAGAATTGAATTGGGAGAAAAGAATATAGAGGCCAACGATAAAAAGGTGGAAACTTATAACGCTCGAGTTGATCAGATATCGGGGGCACCACCGATATTGAAGGGAATGGACTCCGAGAATTTCATACAAAAACCATTTCCTCCGAGTGTGGCTCCGAAGCCCATCCCTAAGAAGTTTGGAATGCCCGATATATCTAAATACAATGGGACCTAGGACCCCAATGATCACACTATTTTATATATGTGCGCCATAAAAGGTAATGATTTGGAGGATGACGAAATCGAGTCTGTACTGGTAAAGAAATTCGGGGAGACCCTGCCAAAGGGAGCTATGATTTGGTATCACAACTTGCCGCCAAACTCTATCGATTCGTTCACCATGTTAGCATATTCATTTGTAAAAGCACACGATGGTGCTATAAAGGTTGCAACAAGAAAATCAGACCTCTTCAAAGTACAACAAAGGGATAACGAGATGCTGAGAGAGTTCGTACCTCGGTTCCAAATGGAACGTATGGAATTACCGCCAGTAAACGACAATTGGGTTTTTCAAGCTTTCACCTATGGATTAAGCGAGCGAAGTTCGATCGCATCATGCCAGCTGAAGCATAATTTAATACAATACACGGTTGTAACTTGGGCAAATGTTCACAATCGATATCAGTCGAAGATTAGGGTCGAGGATGACCAACTGGGAACCCCCTAAGGCTCAGTACATCCAAACCGGTCGACAGGAAAAAACCAAAGACATGTTGATAGAGAATCGATGCCGAATAGGGATCGATATCAGCCATATGTTTCAGAAAGAAGGAATAACCATCCGGGACGCAATTCAACCCGGAATGATCGAAAGGGTGATCGAGGTCAGAATTCTCAAGGACTTATGCATAAAACTGGTTTCGAGAAATACGAACATCCTACGGAAGCTTCCCAGTTATTGGAGTACAATTTCAGTGTCGATTCCTCGGGGATCGAGTCGGCCATCAGAAGGATCAAGACACTAGGTGGCCTAAACCTATACAAATCAATCGCTCTCAAAGGAATCCAAACTTAATATGAAAAAACCATGGCACACATGGCCATAATACTGAAGACTCCAAACAGTTGAGAGAGGAGGTAGCTCAATTGTTCAACAAAGGCCACCTTCGAGAATTCCTCAGTGATAGAGCTAAAAATAACTTCAGGGAAAGGTATGCCAACAGAAAAAATGAGCAAGAAGAACCTCAATATGTTATCCACACGATCATTGGCAAGGTCGATGTCCCACAAGGATCCGTATTCAAACGCACCAAAGTATCGATCACAAGAGAGAAACGAACTCGAGACTATATTCCCGAAGGCACTCTACCGTTCAACGACGAAGAAATGGAAGTCCTCTCTCATCCGCACAACAACGCCCTGGTAATCTCTATCTTGCTAAATAAAATTCAAGTTAAACGTGTTCTCGTGGATCCAGGTAGTTCGGCGAACATAATCAGATCAAGGGTCGTAGATCATCTCGGCCTACTAGACCAGGTTCTACCTGCACCTCGAGTCTTAAACGGCTTCAATATGGATAGTGAAACAACAAAAGGGGAAATAATCCTACCAGTGAACGTGGTCAGGACCATTCAAGGCACAAAGTTTCATGTCATCGAAGGTGACATGAGGTAAAATGTACTGCTTGGGAGGCCATGGATCCACAATATGAGCACAGTACCAGCGACCCTTCACCAAATGATGAAGTTTCCAATAGTGGATGGTGTGAAACCAGTTTATGGGGAACAACACGCAGTAAAGGAAATGTTTGTGGTCCACGAGGTGACGCCGATACCAACACCTTCGACCTCAAAAAGGTCGAGCACCAAAGACAAGCAAGCGGCCAAATAATAATTACTGTCCCCAACCTCGACCGAATCGGATAAACAATTAATCTAAGAAAAAGAAAAAGAAGAGGATTTTCTCACCCCTCGAACTTTCATCGTTTATGAAGAATCAGATGAAACTAAATCAACGGTCGAGGAGCTGGAACATGTGATACTGATTGAGTATCTACCAAACGTAAGGTATACCTGAGAACGGGGTTAACCCCCAAACTCAGGAAAAAACTCATTCAATTTCTTATTGATAACATGGATTACTTTGCATGGTCCCGTTTAGACATGAGAGGAATCCCACCCAAGTAAACAACTCATTTGTTGAGCCTGGATCCCAAGTTCATACCGATAAATAAAAAGAGAAGGCCTTAGTCCGACGTGAAGAACACCTTCATAAAGGAATAGGTAACTAAACTTCTTACAATAGGGTCCATTCGGGAGGCAAAGTATCCTGAGTGGTTAGCCAACGTAGTCGTAGTCCCCAAAAAGGGAAACAAACTTAGAATGTGTGTAGATTATAAAGACTTGAACAAAGCATGTCCAAAAGACTCTTTTCCTTTGATTAACATCAATCAAATGACTAATGCCACGTCCGGCCACGAGATACTTACTTTTTTCGACGCCTACTATGGGTACAACCAATTCCAGATGGACCCAATGGACCAGGAAAAACCTTCTTTTATCACTAAGTATGGAACTTACTACTATAATGTAATGCCCTTCGAGCTAAAAAATACGCGAGATACATATCAACGCCTAGTTAACAAGATGTTCGAAGAACAGATAGGAAAATCAATGAAAGTTTACATTGACGATATGTTAGTTAAGTCCCTGCGCGTAGAGGACCTTTTGACTCATTTGCAGGAGACATTCAAAATCTTGAGGAAATACAACATAAAGCTTAACCTTGAGAAGTGTGATTTCGGGGTCCGCTCGGGAAAATTCCTCGGCTTCATGGTGTCAAATCGGGGGATCGAGATCAATCCCGATAAGATCAAGGCCATCGAGGACATCACCGTCATGGACACCGTGAAAGTCGTTCAGAGGCTAACCAGACGGACAACTATCCTAGGACGGTTCATTTCGAGGTCATCAGATCGGAGCCACAGATTCTTCTCCTTACTCAAAAAGAAAAATAATTTTACATGGATCCCGGAATGTCAGCAAGCGTTGGAGAAATTGAAATGGTACCTATCGAGCCCACCTTTGCTCCACACCCCAAAGGCAGATGAGAAGCTATACCTATACTTGGCGATGTTCGAGATAACGGTAAGTGGAGTATTAGTTCGAGAAGAACAAGGTACGCAGTTTCCAATTTATTACGTGAGTCGACCTTAGGAAATGTTGAAACTAGGTAACCACACCTAGAAAAAGTGGCACTTGCATTAATAAGCGCATCTAGAAAACTAAAGTTGTACTTTCAGTGTCATCCTATATGTGTTATCACCACCTATCCCCTTCGAAATATATTGCACAAGCCCGAGTTATCTGGTCGATTGGCCAAATGGACCGTCGAACTTGGCGGGTACGATATTGAATATCAACCCCGAACAGCCATCAAGTCTCAAATATTGGCAGACTTTTCTCCAACCATCGTACCCGAAGTAGAAAAGGAACTTCTGCTAAAATCGGGTACCTCATCGGGGGTATGGACCCTTTTCACGGACGGGGCCTCGAACGTGAAAGAATCTGGGCTTGGAATTATTTTGAAACCGTCCACATGCAATGTTATTAGACAATCAACTAAGACTTCCCAACTGACTAACAATGAGACCGAGTATGAGGCTATGATTGCAGGTATCGAACTAACTAAAAGCTTAGGAGGGGAATTTATCGAAGTTAAATGTGACTCCCTACTGGTAGTTAACCAGGTGAACGAAACCTTCAAAGTTCGAGAGGACATGATATGGAGGTACTTAGACAAATTACAGGTCACCTTACACCGCTTAAAAGAATGGACTTTGCAGCATGTGCCTCGAGAACAAAATACTGAGGCCGATGCACCTGCCAATTTGGGATCGTCAGTCGGCGAAGATGAAATCAGCTTGGGGACTGTCGTCCAACTCTCGAGGTCTGTAATCGAGGAAGGGCATGCTAAATTTAATTCCACAAGCTTAACTTGGGATTGGAGAAACAAGTATATTGAATACTTGAAAAATGGGAAGTTACCATCGGATCCCAAAGAATCGAGGATCTTGCTAACTAAAGTTGCTCGGTTCACATTAGACGAAGACGAAATGTTATACAAGAGGACGTTTGATGGCCCATTGGCAGTATGCTTGGGACCGGGGGATACAGACTATGTCCTGCTAGAAATCCACGAAGGTACTTGTGGAAACCATTTTGGCGTTTAATCACTAGTTCGAAAGGTCATTAGAGCATGATATTATTGGGATAGCATGGAAAAAGACTCTAAGGAGTTCGTTCGAAGATGTGACAAATGTCAAAGGTTTGTGCCAATGATTCACCAGCCCGGTAAATAACTTCATTTGGTCCTATCCCCATGGTCATTTATGAAACGGGGAATGGACATCGTCGGTCCTCTGCCATAGGCCCCAGGTAAAGCTAAATTCATATTATTTAGGACTGACTATTTCTCTAAACGGGTTGAAGCACATGCCTTCGAAAAGGTTAAAAAAAGAAGTAATCAACTTCGTATAAATCACATTGCATGTCGATTGGGGATACCTGCGGAAATAGTGTGTGATAATGGAAAGTAATTCATTGGCAGTAAAGTAGCGAAATTCCTCGAAGACCACAAAATAAAGAGGATACTATCCACGCCATACCACCCTAGTGGAAACGGACAAGCCGAATCGACGAATAATACTATCATCCAAAACTTGAAGAAGAGGATAAACGAAGCCAAAGGGAAGTGGAGAGAAAAATTGCCCGAGGTTTTATGGGCGTATCGGACGACATCGAAGTCCAGTACCGGAGCAACTCCATTTTCTTTAGTATATGGCTCTGAAGCCTTAGTACCTGTCGAAATCGGAGAGCCCAGCGCAAGGTTTATACATGCAACGGAGAAATCAAACCACAAGGCAATGAATACCAACCTCGAATTGTTAGATGAAAGATGAGAAGCGGCGATCGTCCGAATGGTCGCAGAAAAGCAACGAACCAAGAGGTATTACAACAGATGAACCGATCTTCGACACTTCAAAGTTGGGGACTTGGTCTTAAGGAAAATCACCATCAATACTCGAGAACCTTATTAAGGGAAACTCGGTCCTAACCGGGAAGGACCCTATCAAATCCTCAACATAGTCGGGAAAGGATCTTACAGGCTCGGAACAATGAACGGCGAGCCATTATCGAATAATTGGAAAATATCACTCCTCAAGCGATACTATTTCTAAGGTATGGTTTTCTCCTTTTCATTTACTTATATATTCGAGACTAACTTATTGCATGTATTCGATCCAACAAATCGATAATTGAGGTATCAAAGTACGCGTTGCACTCTTTTTTCCCTTAGACCGATTTTTATCCCAGATGGGTTTTTCTTGCAAGGTTCTTAATGAGGCAACAATTATGTTCTACCTGAGGATAATTCAAACAGTATCCCAGGCTTCTTTGCAATCAACCTCAAATATTAGGGGGCATCACCCTCATATGTTATGTATCGATGGGTTTCGATAGGAAGAATATTGTAATGGGCCAAACAGTCGAATGAACCGTGTCCATATAGATTAGCCGAGTCCCGACAATGAAACATGTATGTATGTATGTATGAATAATGCGAAGAAGCACTCTCTTTTCTTGAACATCTCATGTTTGATGTAGAATTTCTATTATACAAGTCTTGTGCTTACAACTATGATCTATTAAACAAAACTAACACTTGTGGAAAATGGCACAAGGGCCAAGTATCGAGCTATCTAAGTTCAAAATTATAAGACCTCAAAGAGGCACCCCTCGATATACAGGCCAACGCTATCACACTCCGGGGCTAACATTTCGAACAAGTTCAAAATGTTATCAGGAAACAAGTCCAAGAGACACTCCCAAAGGCTACGGTCATACTAAAGACTACGGTCATATAAAAGGCTAAGGTCGAAATAATGCGGCTCGGAGACGTCAGACTTCCGCCATAAACTAAAGGCCTTCAAATATTTTAAAAAATCGGTTAAATAAGTCTACCCTTGGCAAAACAGATAAAAAGGGCTTCGATAATATCAGCCTTCGAAAAAACCTCAAGAGGTATCAAGTTATCTTAACATAATCTAGTTAAGAAAAAATCGGGTTCTGATCATTGAACCCTCAAAAAACCCAACGGGTACAAAAAACACATGCTAAGGCATAAAGAAATGCTCACTAAGTCTCTTAGCCGAAAAGGGAAAAAATTATAGCCGTTTGTAGAGGCCGAATTGGCCCAACTTAAAGAGCCTAAGGGCCGATCTAAAGATCCTAAGGGCCGATCTAAAAGAGCCTAAGGGTCGATCTAATAAGCTTAAGGGCCGATACGATTAGAGTTAGAGACCTCACTCTCACTCGAATCGAACCTAAGGGTTCAGTTGTTACGAGCTCGTACAAATGTTAATTACAACTTGAAGATTCACATAAAAGGTATAGCAAAAAGCTTGAGATATTTAAAAACTATATGATAAAAACATAAGGGTTCACTCTATCCTAAAACTAAAGATTCATTCGGGCTCGGTTATTGAAGATAACTCGTCGGTCAGTTTGATCGAGCCACCCCCGAGACAAGTTCTCGAACGAGCTTCGAACTCGGGGACTAGTCCACGTAACTCAGGGACTCACCCTTGTAACTCGGGGACTCGCCCTTGTAAAAACGAAAAGCCTAAGGGTTTATTTTGATCACGAGTTGAACTAAAGCAATGAGAACTTTTCAACAGAGGCGAATAAGCATACAAAGGCATGAAAGAAAACAATTTGAAGGCATCAATGGTAAATTTTTCATTATATCAAAAATATATATGCACAAGGGGCCAGTCAAAGCCTTACAAAAGAAAAAAGAAAAGAAGTTATGACCTAACTACGATCAAGACTAGTCCCTCGAGTCCGGTCTCCTCCCGAGCAGCTTCTTCGAGGGCATTTTCTTCAGTAGCCTCACCTTCGTCTTTTTCACTGCCTGACCCGCCATCATCACCATCATTGGAAGGGACGAGCTGCCTAGCATCAATCTAGAGTTCTTTTTCCCGAGAAATCTCCTTGGAGAGGCCGAAACCTCGAGCATGAATTTCCTCGAGGGTTTCCCTCCGAGATTGGAACTTCGCCAAGTCACTGAGCCATTGCTCCCAATTGGAAGCCTCACTCGGTTGAGTTTGGACAGTTGTAGTATCAACCCGGTACATGGCTATGGATTTGTCCGCCTTGGCCTTAGTCTTTTCAATCTCAGCCTTGGCCTCGCTGGCTCCCTTCTATCCTTGATGGATCAATTGAAGAACTTTACAGATCAAAATGGAATTTCGAGCTTCAATTTTTTCGACCCTCTTAGCCTGAGCCGAATCCTTTTCTCTAAGGTCATATATTTGGGCCTCTGCCGAAGATAATTTGGCCAAAGCCGCCTCCTTTTCAATAGCAAGGCAGTCCATCCTAACTTTCCACAAATCGTAGTCGGTTTTAACCTGATTGACCTCTGCCCGAAGCAGACCGGTCTTCTCTACCTTCTATTGCAGTTGAGATATCGAAGTGTTAGCTTCTATAGTGGAGTCGATTCCATATTGAATCAAAAGTTCGGTTACCTGCTTGTCCCACTCGGCCTCCTCTTCATGAGCCTTGTCCAGGTCTGCTTGAAGGTCTTTTATGACCTTGTCCTTCTGGCCACAAAGAATCTTCAGAGCATTCCTCTCCTCTGAGACCCTTCGGAGATCATCTTGTCAGCTCGCAATTTGGCAGAAACCTATATGAAGAAGAAGAACACAAGTTAGAAAGAATAACCTCAGAAAAGAGGTGAAGAGGAATAACCAAAAAGAAACAAGCACTTACCTTGGAAAAAGACGTTGAGCTTCCGCCATGAGAATCGAAGAGTCAGTGATGTCGGAGACATCATCGACCCCCACGAAGCAATCCCGAAAAGGATCACCAGCGCTAGAGCCTCTACCGATCTAGAGGGTTTTCACCCTTTGGGAATCCCTTATTGCCTCTTCAGAGAAGACATGCATTGAAAGCATTTGACATATTGTCATGGCCCTGAGCGAATCACTCAGAGTGCTCTATCCGATCCTCCTGGTTTCGTAACAAGGCTCGCCTGGTGTAGAAGTTGATGATCGACACTGTCTCGACCTCAGGAGACTTGGTGTTCATCCCCGAACACTTCTTTGATGCCTCCTCGATGTGAGACTCGGTTGTAGCAGGTGGAAGCTCGGAATGTAAAGCAACTTCAGTAGCTTTTCTGGGGCGATCTATCAGCGCCGAGGTGCCTTCTTATTCTTCTTCTTCCTCATCCTGTTCCCTCAATGGTCGGACCAAATCCGCCGAGAGTTCGACTGTTTTTCTCCTCACCCTTCAAGATTTGGGTTTGGAGACCTCGGATTGCAAGGGACTTTTTCTTTTCTTGTCCTTTTCCGGCCTCGGGACCAGGGACTCGGCTTCGCCACCTTCGCTCGAAGGACTCATAATGGCATCTTTGGCCAGGCCTACATAAATAGAAGATTAGTAATGGATAAAATGGGTAATTACTTCAGAATATGTAGGATGAGACCTTACCGTGGTTCTTGGCTTCCCACTTGCCCTTAGCCAAATCCCTCCACACTCGTTTAGCACGAGTCGAAGTAGAGGCAGGCTTGTGGATCAAGTCTTCGAAGTCGGGCACCGCCTCGGGCATCCAAGGGTCGGCTGCATGATTAAAGGGAAATGTTAGACAAGATCGAAAGAGACTCATAATCAAAAGAACGAAAGGTCACTTACGCTTGGCTTTCCACTCCGCGGGAAATGACATATTTTCTTTTGGTATTATATCACAGGTCCTCACCCATATGAATCGACTCATCCATCCTCGATCTTTATCCTCGTCAATGTTCAAGAATATGGCTTTGGTTTCTCGGCAGTTGAGTCTAATTAACCCTCGATAGAGTCTAGGCCTGTACAACCGAATAAGGTGGTCCAGTGTAAATTCCAACCCCCCGGCCGCATTGGAGTAGAAGCGGAACATGATTACTATGCGCCAAAGTGAGGGGTGGAGTTTACCGAGGGTGACCTCGTACCTCTTGCAGAAGTCGAAGATCACGGGGTCGACAGGACCCAATGTGAAGGGGTAAGTGCAAACACTCAAGAACCCATTCACATGTGTGGTGCTGCTCTCTTCAGGTGTAGGAATATGCACCACAACATCTGGACCCTATTTGCAGTCCTTCTTCATGGCATCGATATGGCCCTCAGTAATCGAACACATGTACATCGCCACGTGTTCACATCGACCCGGCAACGGTGAGGGGTTATCAACTTTAAAATCAGTTCTAAGGACACAGGGGCCAGGTATGTATTCATGGACGGCCGATTCTACCTGCATTTTATCACCGGCCGGCCTGGAAGAGGAAGATGGGGCTTTCTCCTTTTGCGGCACTATTTTAGAGGTCTTCACCATTTGTGTATGAGAGGGGAGTAAAAAAAAGGTATAAGACTTGTGGTTCCGATCGAAACAACGGTGGTTTGATGAGTGGCGACGAAAGAAAGGCAAGAAGGATTAGGAACTCAATAGTTTATGATCAAAGCAAGGTAAAGTTTGAATCTACTAAAGTGGTGGTATTTATAGGTTTCAAGCGACGGTTCGGTATCGCTAGTGGCCGACCGGCGATTGACAAACATTGATGGTTTTTAGGAATCGAACCGACAGGACGTTCCGTTCATATCCATCGCTTACGTCATGGAGACGACGTCATGATCGAGGTATATAGAAATCGACATTCAAATCGTTTCTTATTATTTCATTCTAAGAAACGCGGGGACTATCTGTATGCGGTTAACATCGACCATGCCCGATTTTATGGGCTCGAGGGTACGCCTTGAGAGTGAGCCGCTGTCGAAGCAAGCTCGGGCTGGAAGGATATGATGACCGAGGATCGAGATCAGGTTAAATCGACATCAGAGTAACACAATCACGGGATATCCGCAATCGACCACAAATCTTAGCGAGGATCTCGGAACCGGTAGAACCATTAACGGTTATTGATATCAATCATGTATTTTACTTATGTAATTAGAGTCATACCTTTAATTAGGATTCCTCTACTATATAAAGAAGGATCATGTTCATTTGTAGGAGGATCATTATCACACACCAATTATCATTTACGCAACCACTAAGAAATACAAGGCACTCTGCTCTCTTTGTTCGCTCTTAACTCTTTACAGTTCTTATTGTTCATATTATTCTTGTTGTTCTTGCTGTTCTTGTCACTTGATCTCGAGCCTAATCCAGATCGGGATCGATAACTTGCTATTACACTAGTGTTATTAATTTTAATCGTTTAATTCCTTTATTTATTTATCCATTTATCAACTAGCATTGAATTAGATCACGTACCTTATAACCGCATTACAAATTTAATTATTACTCATATTTCAAGCTAAACATGCACTATGTCTCCTACTCCATGCGTTTAATGTTTGGATTTTGGTAATATACAGTTTGAAGGTCATGTCTTAACCCTCACCACCGTGGTGTTTTTTTAAAAGAGAAAATCTCACTTTATACCCATTAATTCCAAACTATTTGCCCTTTAATGCCCATGCCCAAATTATTTACTTCTCCTACCCATGCGGCACAAACTATTTACCCGCCCATTGCATCAGCTTATTCCTCTCATTTAATGCCTCAGTTAAAGTTATTTCACCCAGCCATTTCTTTAATTTTAAAAATCTAATAACCAAACCATGGGAAATATATTTTACACAACAATTACTGATTTGACTTGTGAATTTGTCTTCAGATTTTGTTTCTATCTTCAATATTATTGTACATGAGTTTCCCTCCAAAATCCTCTTTCTATATTACTTCATCCGTTCCAGTTTATGTGAACCTATTTCCTTTTTGGTCTGTTCCAAAAAGAATGACCCATTTCTAAATTTAGAAATAATTTAGCTTAAACTTCCAATTCTACTCTTAATGAGAAGCTTTTATAACCACACAACTACTCTAGACCCCTTTTGACTTATTTAGCACCACAAATTTCAAAAGTCTTCATTTTTCTCTTGAACCCCGTGCCCAAACAAACAGGTTCACATAAATTAGAACGGAGGGAGTAGTATTTTTTTGTATTTTTTTGTATTTCCGAACCCATGTGTTGTTGAAGTTATATATTAAGTTTTACCGCTTTGATTTTTGTGTGTGTATGAAGATCCACCATTGAGGAGCTTGAAACTCCTGTATTTAAAATTTAATATTCACCATTTTTGGGCTTGAAGCTCTTGAATTTAAAATTTTTATTTTGAAGATTTCTTGTTTGATTCAAAGTGGGTGTTGTTAAATATTGCTTATAGTACCTTCTGAAAGTTCATACTGAAATTTGATAGCATTTGGAGCTGATTTGAGGTGATTGAGATCGAAATTTTCAGCTGAAAATTGTAGAAGAACACAACTACCCAATAGTATACCGCTACGGTATACAATATGCTATAGGAGTATATAGCAATACTACAACAATATACTATTATAGTTTACAATATACTGCAACGGTATATTGTAATAATCGAAGAAGAACACAGTTACATAATAGTATATCGCTACAGTATATGATATACTATAGGAGTATATAGTTATACTGTAACAATATACTATTATAGTTTACAATATACTGCAACGGTATATTGTAATAATCGAAGAAGAACACAGTTACATAATAGTATATCGCTACAGTATATGATATACTATAGGAGTATATAGTTATACTGTAACAATATACTAGTATAGTATATAATATATTGTTATAGTATACTGTAATAATATGCAATATACTGTAACAATATGTTGTAATAGTATATAATATACCATAATAGTATGCTTATTACCCGTAAATTCACTTGCCTTTTTCTTTTTAATTTGCTTTAAGCTTTTACCCAACGTGAGGGGCAAATTGAAAATGCAAAAAAAAAAAAAAAAAAGTATAGTATGCTATATAATATAACGGTATAATCTTACAATTAGATCCTTTTAAATTTTTTTTGGAATTTGTATTGAGAACTGATATTATTTCAGTATTAAATTTAAAATAAAAATTTTAACTCTTTGCGTACAATGAATGAAATTAAATTAAATTATGGAGAGAAAAAGAACATAAAGAAAGAAGTTAAATGAAATTAGAAAAGGAAAAAAGAAAAAAGAAATAAGAAGAAGACGAGAAAAAAGAAAAGGAGAAAAAAAGAAAAAAGAAAAAAGAAAAGAAAAGAAACATAAAAATAAAAAAGAATTGGAGAATAAAGAAAAAATTCCCCACAAAAATTACTATGGGTAAAAAAGGTAAATAATTTTGCTTTTATGAATAATGATGTCATTCTCCCCTTTTTAAATAAGGAAACAAAATAAAACAAGAGAGTAAGAAGAGAACAAATATGTGTCGTTTTATTGGGTGCGCAACGTGTGTGAATGACAAAATTTGGAGTTTTCTTTATTTTTGTTTTAATTTTTCCCCTAAAAAATTGGAGTAAAGGGCAGATTTTTTTTCTTCGGCGTACAAGTCCGTGCATTTTTAATTGTTATAAGAAAGCATTTAAAGAATGACAAACAATATTGAGAATGTTAAATGAAAGTGATTGGGAAAGCATAAGAAAAGTGGTCCTTCTTTGTAAAGACTTGTGAGTAATCCCCACAAGCTTTTTTGTATGCAGCTTCGTTTGCTACAGTACCACTATCTTCTCTTTCTATAGTTTTCTTTCTCATTGTCTTATATGTTGTCTCCTTGTTCCCTGTCTAGTAAGATTTTATCTGTTGAAAGTAATTGTAATTACCCCGGAGAGCTAAGCCACCTATAGATGAGTGGATAGGACAAAATCTTAATATAATTATGGTTGAGTGAAGTACTCCTTCATCCATAACTAGAAATTTCGGGTTCGAGCTCTGACTATGAAGTCGTCTTTATTAAGGAACACCTTTACTTTTTTTATGTGAAAATTTTCAATGTGAATCTGAAGTCAGTCAGGTCCCAATACAGATACTGAACACTATAAATACGTCTTTATTCAGCCAAATAAAAAAACGAGAGGGAGTTAAAGAAAGACATGGGTGCATCCTTGCTATAAAACAAAAGTATTATTCTTTAGTGATAGAAAAGATTTGACAAAAACTGTGTGATGGTCCTCCACAAAAGTTCAAGGTGCAACATTTGGTTCTGAGACCTATTACGTGGGCATTTTGTGTTTCTTCAACAAAATTTTCTTCTATCCTTTAGAGTATATCTTTTGTCGAAAAGCAACATTCTTTGATTTGGTGATATATATATATATATATATATATATAT
>ML249511.1:1592-15370 GCA_005239495.1 Nicotiana undulata | reverse complement strand
GAAATATATATATATATATATATGCTTCTATACTATGCTCCAAAAGCTAAAGATTGTTTTTGTCTCTGTTGACTATACCTTTTCTCACTTTTGGTTTATTAGTATTTTGGCCACGTTATGAGTTTCATGTTCATTTTCATAGGCAAATATTAAGTTCAGATAAATCCAACATCATTACTCTAAATGTGATGACTCACCACGTCATCATGTCACGTAGGCGCCATTTGACATATATGAATGCCACGTGGAAGCTTATATAAGAGGAAGGCTAGTATTTGTAAGAAGATTCTAGAGAAGTATGGACATCTCCTTTGGAAGACCCTAGATCCTTATGGAATTTTTAGGGAAGTCCTTAGAATCTTCTAGGCTTGTAGAAAATTCTAAAGGGTGTACTTATTTGTAAATATTAGGGACTTGTGTAACAATTAATATTTACACTTTAGCCCCTAGGACACTAGTATATAAAAGGGGCCATCCATTTGTAATTCATCAAGAAAACAATTCAAGCTCTCTCAAATACAAAGCTTCCTTTAACAATTTTCTTGTGTTCTTTCTACCATTCTCTTAGCGATCTTGAGTGTAGTAAGGCTGACTTGGCATAGCAAGAACGTGAGCAAGTTGTGCAAGATCGTGAGTGAATTGTCAAGTATCGCACGTGTACTTAGTTAATGACTAAGGACGTGACAACGTGGTATCAGAGCAGGTTGCAACTAAGGGAATGGCGAACGACGGAGAAATTAACGTTGCCAACACCCAAGCCAACGTAATTCAGGATGTTGCTGGCAAGAGCGGCCGTAACAAAAAAAGGAATGCCACCAACAAGAGCCGGGAGGTGCCACCTGAGGTTGTGTCAAGCGAAGGGCTTACATCCCAGGAACCATCTGCCACTGAGGCGAGCGAGGATGAATTGGAGGTCCTGCCCGAGGACGTCTCGCTCGGTAAAGAGTGGGTGATGAAGATGAACGCGGGGATGGACGTCGTGGAGATCTTTGGCCAACGTTTGGATAAGATGGAAAGCACCCTTAGCGTTCTTGAGGGGCATACTCTTGAAGAGATTGAGAGTATCCGAAATGACTTGGAGGGACGTTCACAGACCGAGATGGAACTAAGGCAAACCATCACTGCCTTAGAGTGCAGACTCATGGAGGCTTTAAGTACTATCGATGTCATGAAGGCAAAGATAGAGTCACTCGAGGAGCATGTCAATGCTGGCGTGGCCAAGGCAGCCAACAATGTTATAATGACGAGGGAGGCCAAGATCGAGGCTCCCAAACCCCCGGTGTTCAAAGGTGTTCGTGATGCACAAGAAGTGGAAAACTTCCTTTGGCACTTGGAGAACTACTTCAAGCACGGAAAAATGAGGGACGACGAGGCCAAGATCAACACTGCAGTGTTGTACCTTTTAGAGACCGCCATGCTATGGTGGAGAAGGAAGACGACCGGCCTGGATAAATGTCTATGTACTATTAGCACGTGGGATCAGTTCAAAGCTGAGTTCAAGAGACAATTCTTCCCCAACAATGTCTTGTATGAGGCAAGGCACAAGCTTAGGGAGTTGAAGCAAACAGGGAGCATACGTGACTATGTCAAGCAGTTCACTACCCTTATGCTTCAAATTCCCAACCTGACCAATGATGACTTGTTGTTCCACTTCATGGACGGATTACAGAATTAGGCTAAACAAGAATTACAACGTCGGCAAGTCACGGATATAGACCAAGCCATAGTGGAGGCTGAATCATTGATGGATTTCAGGCATGACAAAAATGACATAGGCAAAGGCAAGGAGATACACCAACAATACTACAAGACTCAAGATTCCAGAAAGTCGATTGGACGTCAGGGCTACGCCGAGAAGAAGGCGCAGGCTGAGAAGAAGGGATGCTATATATGTGGAGGGCCGCACGACTTCAGGAATTGTCCCGACCTCAAGAGCCTTAGTGCCATGGTCCGTGAACGAAAGGAGCAGCCGCAAAGAGAGAATTCGGGAACCGCACAGTTGGGTATGGTCGGATTATGTGGTGCTGTCACGAAGCAAGCTATCCAACCTACCGAGAATGGAAATAAGTACGCGGATCTCACCATCAACAACACGCCCGCTCGTGCAATGGAGGATACTGGAGCAATTCATAATTTCGTGACTGAGGCTGCCGCAAAGAGACTAGGATTGAAGCTTGCTCCAACCAACTCTCGCGTCAATACCGTGAATGCCGAGCTACAAAATGCTAGTGGGGTAGCTAATGGCGTTGGTGTCAAATTGGGAACATGGGAAGGTATGACAAACTTTACCGTAACCGCTATGGATATCTTTGACATCATACTAGGGAAAGAGTTCTTTAGACATTGTCATACTTTGATCGACCCCTACCTCCAACGTCTCTTGGTTATGGAGCGAGAAGGAGCTTGCATGGCACCTACAATGACTATGCCACACTGATAGATCCAAGCACAACTATCAGCCATGCAGGTTGTCAAGGGGATCAAGAAGGGGGAGCGAACGTTCCTGGCAACCATTACAAGTCTAGAGGAGGACAAGAATTTTCAAGAGATACTGCCACCTTGCATAGAGAAGTTGCTTGAGGAAAACAGAGATGTCATGCCCGAGGAGTTGCCTAAGCACTTGGCGCCAAGGCGAGAGGTGGATCACAAGATTGAGTTGGAGCCAGGGGCTAAGCCACCCGCATTTTCTCCATATCGTATGTCACCGCCCGAGCTAGAGGAGCTCAGGAAACAATTGAAAGAACTGCTAGATGGTGGTCACATTCGCCCATCAAAGGCACCTTTTGGCGCACCAGTATTGTTCCAGAAGAAGAAGGATGGGTCACTGCGCTTGTGCATAGACTACCGAGCACTTAATAAGGTCACAGTGAAGAATAAGTACCCGATCCCACTCATTGATGACTTGTTCGATAGACTTGGGCAAGCCAAGTACTTTACCAAGGTGGATCTTTGCAAAGGCTACTACCAGGTTCGCATCGCAGAAGGGGATGAGCCGAAGACAACATGTGTGACGAGATATGGAGCCTTTGAGTGGTTGGTGATGCCTTTCGGCTTAACCAATGCACCGGCCACATTTTCCACCCTTATGAACAAGATTTTTCATCCCTACCTTGATCAGTTCGTAGTAGTCTACCTAGACGACATAGTCGTCTACATCAACACCTTGGAGGATCACATGGAGCACTTAAGGAAGGTTTTCCAAGTCTTGCGGGAGAACGAGCTATACATCAAGAGGGAGAAATGTGAGTTCGCACAATCAAAGGTGGACTTCTTGGGCCATGTCATTATCAATGGCGAGCTACGCATGGACAAGGCTAAGGTAAGAGCTATCCAGGAGTGGGAGGAACCTACAAAGGTAACTGAGTTGAGATCCTTCCTTGGCATTGTTAACTAATATCATCGTTTCATCAGTGGCTACTCAGCAAAGGCCGCACCATTGACTGAGTTGCTAAAGAGGAAACAAGTCATGGGTTTGGACGGAGCATTGTCAAAAGGCGTTTGAATGTCTTAAGGCAGCTGTAACAGAGGAGCCAGTCTTGGAATTACCTGACTTTTCCAAGACATTTGAGGTGCATACAGATGCCTCAGATTTTGCCATTGGTGGTGTCTTGATGCAGGATAAGCATCCCATAGCATTTGAGAGCCGCAAGTTAAATGAGATGGAGCAGCGTTACACGGTGCAAGAGAAGGAGATGACTGCCATTGTGCATTGCCTTCGCACATGGAGACATTATTTGCTCGGGTCGAGATTCTTGGTCAAGACTGACAATGTGGCTACTAGCTACTTTCAGACGCAGAAGAAGCTCACACCAAAACAGGCTAGGTGGCATGATTTCTTGGCCGAATTTGATTAAGTGTTGGAGTATAAGCCAGGCAAAGGTAACGTTGTAGCCGATGCCTTGAGCCGAAAAGCCGAACTTGCAGCAATCACTTCAACAAGGTGGGACATTCGTGAGGCTATAAAAGAAGGCATGCAGCATGATCCAGCAGCCAAACAACTTATCGAGTTAGCCAACCAGGGCAATACGAGACGTTTTTGGGTCGAAGACGGCCTACTGCTTACCACAGGTCGGCGGGTCTACGTGCCTAAGTTTGGAGACATTAGACGGCGGATCATAAGGAAAAGTCATGACACAATGTGGGCTGGTCATCCAGGCCAACATTGCATTAGGGCCATGGTTGAGTCAGTCTACTAATGGCCACGCATGCAAGATGACATATAGTGTTATGTGCAGACTTGCCTTGTCTGTCAACAAGACAAGGTTGAGCAACAAAAACCTGGAGGACTTTTGGAGCCATTACCAGTTGCAGAACGTCCATGGGAGAGCGTGACTATGGACTTTATCACTTGCCTACCGAAGTCCGACGGTTATGGTACTATTATGGTGGTGGTGGATAGGTTTTCCAAATATTCCACTTTCATGCCCGCCTCACCAGGTTGCACTGCCAAGGAAGCCGCGAAACTATTCTTTAAGAACGCGGTGAAGTATTGGGGCTTACCAAGGCATATTATCAGTGATCGAGACCCCTTTTTACTGGAAACTTTTGGAGAGAGTTATTCGACATACTTGGCACGGAACTGCACTTTTCCACTAGTTTCCACCCACAGACGGATGGACAAATAGAACGGGTCAATGCCTTACTAGAATGCTACTTAAGGAATTATGTGAGAGCACATCAGAAAGATTGGGCAAGGCTCCTAGACATCGCCCAATTCTCGTATAACCTGCAGCGGAGTGAGTCCACGGGGCGGACACCATTTGAGTTAGCCACAGGCCAACAGCCACAAACTCCACATTCTTTACCAGCTGCGTTTGAGGGAAAGAGTTTGGGGCTTATCATATGGCCAAAGGATGGGAGGAGTAGCTTGACACTTCTAAGTCCTATTTGGATAAGGCAGCTAAGAAGATGAAGAAGTTTGCGGACCGGAAGTGGCGTCCCACGGACTATAGAGTTGGGGACATGGTCATGGTGAAGTTTAACCCAAGACAGTTCAAGGCACTACGGGGCATGCATTAGAATCTGATTCGCAAGTATGAGGGGCCATTTAAGATCGTCACCAAGGTAGGCAAGATCTCATACAATCTTGACATGCCATCGCATCTTAAGATCTACCCTGTCTTCCATGCCAGCATGCTTAAGCCATATCATGAAGATAAGGATGATCCGAGTAGAGGCCAATCAAGTCGAGCACCTATGACTATCACCTCCTCGCATGATAGGGAGATTGAGGCTATAATAGATAACCATGCTAGGCGAAAACAAGGGCAAAAAGCCACCACTATGTTCCTCATCCATTGGAAAAGGCAATCACCGGAGGAGGCCACGTGGGAACGATATGAAGACTTGTGGTAATTCAAAGATAAGATCTGAGAGTTTATGCAGCAACATTGCGCCACGGTCGTCGCAATATTAGGTGGGGGAGAGTGTGATGACTCGCCACGTCATCATGCCACGTAGGCGCCATTTGGCATATATTAATGCCATGTGGAAGCTTATATAAGAGGAAGGCTAGTATTTGTAAGAAGATTCTAGAGAAGTATGGACATCTCCTTTGGAAGACCCTAGATCCTTATGGAATTTTTAGGGAAGTCCTTAGAATCTTCTAGGCTTGTAGAAAATTCTAAAGGGTGTACTTATTTGTAAATATTAGGGACTTGTGTAACAATTAATATTTACACTTTAGCCCCTAGGAGACTAGTATATAAAGGGGTCCATCCATTTGTAATTCATCAAGAAAACAATTCAAGCTCTCTCAAATACAAAGCTTCCTTTAACAATTATCTTGTGTTCTTTCTACCATTCTCTTAGCGATCTTGAGTGTAGTAAGGCTGACTTGACATAGCAAGAACGTGAGCAAGTTGTGCAAGATCGTGAGTGAATTGTCAAGTGCCGCACGTGTACTTAGTTAACGACTAAGGACGTGACACTATATCTCTAATTAACCAGATAACCAAAATTTATACTAGGCCTATGTGATTCCAGAGCCAACAAATTAATATGCGTGTAACCTGATAATCAAGTCGTCATCCTGAATTATGATAAATGTGCACGCATACATGCGAATTGTGTTATTTATATTTAAAGTCTGAATTTAGCTTTAGGCCACTAATTACATTTATAAATCATCCTGTATTTGTAACACTCTCAGATTTTAGACAGAGTTCTGCATTGACAAACACACAAGAAGAATGTTGGATATATAAGTTAACAAGCCTTAAATTCAGTGACGCATTTTAAACCCCTGAGGGCCTAGACCCAGAGCAGACAATATAACTAGCAGGCTGGACTTCTACAGATGATATCAGAATCCCATGCGGTGCGGAAAACTTTAAGCAGTGTCCTACATGAACAAATATGATAGAGATATTGAGTAAATAAGTTAACAAGTCTTAGACCCTAGTGACACATTCTAAGCCCGCGGGAACTTAGAACTAGAGTTACAGCATGGTCCCAAAATCTGGCTAATCTTGTTTGGTCTGCACATGGATAAAAATCTTTTTTATTCCGTATCAAATCATTATACCAAAAAAGAAAATTTTTATGGCATATATATAGATAAAAAATCTTTTCGTACAAAAAAATGGTCCCAAATATATAGAGCCGCCGGACGTATCTCCGGCCAAACCCTAAGACTCAGACTAGACGTGGTTTAGGATTCAACCACAAACACGTGCGCCCCAAATCAAACATATAAAGATGAATGCACCAAAAACCGCGGTGCTTTTATGTTTTTTAATTCTGTGTGGGAACTGGGAAGGGAGTGGGACATTAATATGACAAGATTGTCTTTTACTAATTTTTGTTTTGTTAAGATAAATATTATATTATATTATAAGTGTGAAGACTTTCAGGTAAAATTGATTTACTAAAATGTTCATAAAAAATTAAATATCCATTTTATCCTCAATCAAATATTATATCTATAATATATTTATACAAAAAAAGTAAATACACATTATATCAAATTTATAAAGTTATCGATATCTGTTTATATACAATGTATATGCACATGAAAACTGCAAGCAATTATAAAATAACATGGGTTATTGATGATAAGTCATATAAAAAGTCATTTTAACCTCTATATAATGAGGAAACAAAAGGCTAACAACTGCAATACTCTTAGAAAAATATATATATCACCTCATTCATAAAATGGTACATTAACCAAAATTCTCTTTGCTGTGATAGAAAATTAAATATGAAAAACTTGAGGAATTGCCTTGAATAATTAATGAACAAAATTCATTTAACTAATACAATAAATGGACCATATTCATCTAATAAATGCAGATATATAACAAAAAACTGACGATACATCTCTTATTCCTGCTCTGGACGTTTGGAGAGCTTATAACACAATGGTTTGGAAAATTTCTTTTCCATGTTACCTCTCGATCTCTCATTCAGTTCCCTTTGAGTTCTAAAATAAAGTTTAAGTTACAATTCTCCAACTTAATTATCTTCCATCCCTCTGTTTAAGACCGTTCTTCCAAAATTCCTTTATATAATTAAATATTCAGTTACACAAGAAAAGTTACCTGGAAAGAGAAGCTGAGATGGCATTGGCAACACAATTATTATCCATTGCATCACTATGAACTTATTTTCTCAAACTCTCAGAAAGATTAATTGCATATGCAGCAATGATGCAGACCAAGCCTTGGATTAAGAAGCCGCGTGAGTATATACACAAGACCCGAAATACTCACTCTTAGAATATTAAGAATCTGATAATGGGGTTTTGGTAACTATTAGATTCATTTTCTTAGGTAAAAATAGTTACTCTTCAATTTCATACTATGGTGGTTTGGTATCATATGTACTAGCTTTTTGGAACTACTCCTATAATTTTTCTGCTGGCTATTTGGAACTACTCCTATAATTTTGCTGCCAAAAGAAGTGTTAATTCTCTTTATACTTTAATGTCTTCATCTCCACTATGCTTCTCATGAATACTTAGTTTTTTGGATTTTGAGTGTTCGAAGCTATTTTTGCAGTAACATTATTACTACTTTTGAAAACTTAGCACAACCCAGGTTTTATCATCTAATCCAATATACATGAATGAATTGTATTTTTTTTAAATTATAATTATCTGAAGACATACATTATATATTCATTTATTTATGTTAATATCAGGCTTTAAATCAACTTTATTTGGTCTTATTAGAGAATATTATAAATCTCATTTCAGTCACGTGGATAGAATTTTCATGGAATATGAAATAGTATCGTGGTAATTTTAGCATATTTTCCCATAATGTGTCAAAATATCTGCATATTAATTTCCATTATAAATTGCTCTCATTTTTACACCGTCGCTACATAACATATATGTTGCATAGTTCATATTAAAAAGAAATTTTAATTGATCGTGTCATTTTTGAAAATTATAACAGAGATGGAGTTGGTCAGAGAGTACGACCTTTAACCTCATCATAAGAGGTATTAAAGATGGAACAATACAAATTAGCTTTTCAAATATTAATATTCAATCAAATATTTTTAAAATATGCATACATTAATTTTAACAAATTTTAAATATATATTATATAAAATTAATATAGGATACACGTGAAACAGGAACTAGTTTAATTAATAAATTTGGAAGGCTTCACAAAAGTCGACTTATTTTTATAATTTATAGAGGCACGAGTAACACTATCTTCCACAATCAAAGACAAGTGTGTACTCTGTTTACTTGCTCGTTTTCCTATTTACTATTTTGATTTTATTTTTATCCTAACCCCAAGTGTTAAAAGAAAATAACGAAATAGAAAAGCTCTTGAAATTTAAGAGAGAAAAACACGAAAAAAGAGGTTTTTCTTTTTTATATCGAAATTAGGTTAGTCTGTCAAACTGTGGCAATGTTATAGAGTAAAAATTGCATGGGGCGTCTTATTTAGTTGTCCCTTTTTAACCAGAATTTGATTTGTTCCTTTATTTGTATTTTATTCGCACCCGTTTTTTTTTTGTTAAAAGCTTTTTAAAAAGACAATTTTGCCCTTCTTTATTAAAAGACTACTTTCTCTCTAAGTATACGACAATCTACTATCTCTGTCTCTCTTCTCCCATTCTTCGCATTTTTTGATTTGTTTCTCTCTGAAATCAAACGGTTTTCGATTCTTATTGATTTTTCAATTGTTTGTTTCCCAATAACATTGCGCATAATCACATGTACATTGCATTAACTTTATAGGTTTTATTTTAGTATTATTTTTACGATTTAATTTCTGGTTTTTTTGTTTATAGTCATCTTAGTTGAATCGTTTCCCTTTTTTTATTTATGATAAAATAGTTTCATAGGTTTTACTTTGATTAGTGCCTTAGTATTCTAGGTTTACTTTTTACGATTGTGTTTTAAGGTTTTTTGAACATGTGTTTGTATTTTTTTATGAAAATTCTATAAATTCTTCAGTGATTTTTGACTATGTTGAATAATTTAACAATTTTGAGAGTAAAATAGATTATGTTATTAAAGTGCGAAGTTTATAATATTTCAAGGATAACTTAATTCTAGGAGCTGAAGTTTTATTTTGTGTTTTGTGTTTTTGTAATATTTATTTATGAACTTCAGCATTATTTGGAGTTGAATTTGTGATATGTATTTCTAACTTCAACATTTCTAGAAGCTGAAGTTTTGTTTTGTGTTTGCTGAACTTCGAGTTTATGTTGATGTTTTTTTTTTGTAACTGTTGAACTTCAGCATTATAGTCCTGAAGTTTTGTTTTGTGTTTGCTGAAGTTTTTGTTTTGTAATTGGTGAACTTTCAGCATTCTAGGAGTTGAAGTTTTGTTTTGTATTTACTGAACTTCAGCATTTAGGGGCTGAAGTTTTTGTTTTATATTTGCTGAACTTCATCCTTCTTAGACTTGAAGTTTTAACTGATTTTTTTGATAATGTTCCGACGTTATTTTTTCTATCTTTTATCGTTTTTGAACATATGGCATCTACGAATCCTAAAGCACCTAAAGATTCTAAAGCACGTAGAATACGGAAATCTCCTTCAGTCCCTATTTCTCTACCTACAAAACCAGGGAACATATATTATGAGTTTGGAGATTGGTTTAACTGTCGTGCTTACTGGAAGGGGAACCATGACTTGAAGCGTTATATTGCAACTTTCTTGACTCCTACACAACAGGAGATGCTGAATAATGGTACATTTTGGTATATTATGGCTATGGAGCATTTTCATTTCCGCATGAAGTTGGTTCATTGTTTGATTCTTTCTCGCGTATTCACCAATGATTGAGACTCCATTATTTTCAAGATTTTTGTCCATAATGCGTCGTTCAGTCTTGAAGACTTTCATATTATGTGTGTTTTGAGGATCATAACGCATAATGTTGAAAAATCAATTAAAAAAGAGAGCAATATTCTGAAGCGTTATTTTGGCAAGTCTAAGGGTATGACCTTGAATGACATTGGAGATTATATGACCCGGAATAAAATTCAAAAGGATGATGTGAATTTCGAACACGTATGCGAGAGTGATGAAGATGTTGTAGAGCTTATTGAAATTCTTGTCGTGGAGTCTATTTTGTTTGAAAAAAAAAATGAATCAACTGTGTCGGCAGAGTATGCAGCTATTGTTAAGACGATAATGCTTGTGATAATTATCCTTGGGGTAATGTGTCTGTCACGACCCCAAATCCTAACAGGCCGTGATGGCGCCTATCGTGGAACTAGGCTAGCCAACCATCACATTACTACGCACTTGTTCTCATTTAACAGTTCATAATGTGAAATAAACAGCAATTCAATAAAAAATAATTTATATAGGTCTAACGCCCCCAATAATAACCTAACAACTGTAAACATCCTCCCAGAACTGGAGTCAATAGTCATGAGCATTTAAGAATAATTAAATCTAACTCTGCTAAAACTATAATATAAGTCTCTGAATCAAGAGCTAAAAATATAATAAGGAAGGGAAATGGAGAAGCTGTGGACGCTGGACATCTACCTCGAAATCCCGTGACTGCTGCTAACGAACCTGCGTCAGCTACTGCTGCGAGCTCGTACCTGGATCTGTGCACAGAGGCACAGGGAGTCTTTATGAGTACGCTAACTCAGTAATAATGAAAAAAAATCACAGTCTGAGAAATATAAAGCACAGAAACAGATACACCATTTCACAACAACCAGTAAAACATCAAGTTATCAAGTAGTATTTAGCAAATTCATAGGTTCAAAAACCAGTTCCAGACTCCTTTGAAAAACAAGTAAATATCGATATATCTCAGTGAAATCCTCAGTAAAACATGTTTGAAAGCATAGTAATATCATCATAAAAGTGCCCCTCGGGCCAAAAATCATTTCTCATAACAGATGCCCTCAGGCATTCCCTAAATCACTCAGTATCAATCATCACTCAGTATCAGCCCCGCGGGAAATCATCATCACTCAATCGGTACCGGCGCTCACTGGGAGTGTGTTACAGACTCCGGAGGGGCTCCTACAGCCCAAGCGAAATAATAACATAAGGCCTGGAAGCCTCCTCACATCTCTCATAAGGCTTGGAAGCCTCCTCACCTCTCTCATAAGGCCTGGAATCCTCCTCACATCTCTCATAAGTCCTGGAAGCCTCCTCACCACTCTCATAAGGCCTGGAAGCCTCCTCACCTCTCTCATAAGGCCTGGAAGCCTCCTCACATCTCTCATAAGGCCTGGAATCCTCCTCACATCACTCATAAGGCCTGGAAGCCTCCTCACATCACTCAGTCAGACACTCTCAGTTAGCCCTTAGGCCATAAACAAACCGGGTTCTCGACCCAAAACATTGTTCATTTTTTCATAAATAGTATCAAAATACTCTGAGTGTCAAAATAATTTATTAGGAAAAGACTAAGTGTAAATCACAACATATCAAGTGAGGAAACACAGTAAAACAGATCCCCAAGGGGTAAACAGATCGGCACTAGGCCCCAAACACAGTTTACTGCCCAAAACATATCATAATATATAAATACTAATTAAGCAAAGGCTTAAAAATCGGTTTCGCAACTCAATAGTCGCCTAAATAGGAAAGATGTTTCCAAACTTTCCACCTTTTCATTTCAAAACCCGTGAAAGGGTGCATAGTCCGGGGTTTCATACCCTCAGGACAGGATTTCAAGACATTACTTACCTCAAAACTAGCCTGAAAACTATTCCGCAATGCGCTTGCCTCTCGAATCAACCTCTGAAGGCTCCAAATCTGCCAAGTTCAGATTTTTATCATCAATATATGCTTAAGGAACAAATTCCAATTGAAAAATATCGAAGTTAGCTCAAAATTCGAATTCGGTCAAAACCCAACCCCCGGGCCCGCATCCCGAAACTTAGAAATTTTTAAAGAAAAGTGTTATTCATCTTCCCATGAGTCCGTACATATAAAGAACACCAAAATTGGAGTCCGCTTGACCCCTCAAATCGTTCCTTGAAGGTCTCATAATCTCATGCCCCAAAATCCTATTTTTCTACTATTTTTCATGAATTATAGGCTGGGATTATGGTCTATAATCACCCATAAACGAGTTTTAATAATACAATTACTTATCTATGTGATACCCACTGATTTTCTCCTTCAAAATTCGTCCAAAAAGCTCCATGTCCGTACACAAATGGTGAAATAAGGGTTTAAGTCGCTGAGGGTTTAATTATATATTTTTGCCCAGGTATTTCCGCACCTGCGACCTACTTACTCGCACCTGCGGCTTCGCAAGTGCGATGCTCCTTCCGCGACTGTGATCTATACAGGTCTCCCCCGACTTCCGCACCTGCGACTCGACCTCCGCACCAGCGACCTCGCGGGTGCGACCATCTTCTCGCCCCTGCGGAAACTCTCCAGCCCCGCCAAGTCTCGCGCCTGCGGCTCCCTACTCGCCCCTGCGAGACCGCGCCTGCAGTTCTCAACCGCACATGCGACCTCTCCGCACCTGCGACCCACTGCCCGCACCTGCGAGCCCGCGCCTGCGGTCGAACTTCCGCAGGTGCGGAAATCTCTGTGATTTCACACCAGCAGCTTTTTGCTGCAATTTCCAACTTCCGAAATTCCCGTTAACCATCCGAAATCAATCCCGAGCCCCTCGGGACCCCAACCAAACTTACCAACATATCCCATAACATCNCAAAAACTAACTTCTGCCAATTCAAGCCTAATTCTACACCGGACATCACAAAATTATTCTGAACACACTCCTAAGTCCCAAATCACCTAACGAAGCTATCCGAGCCATAAAATCCGCATTCCGAGGTCGTTTACCAATAAGTCAACTCTTAGTTGACTTTTCCATTTTTAAGGCTATTCTTAAGGACTAAGTGCCTGAATTCTCATTTAACCATTCCGATTCCAAGCCTATCAACTCTAACACATTAATAACAGAATAACCAATCTATAATAAGTTAATAGCAACAGTTATAATGCAGTTTTTTACGTAACGACAGACCGGGTCGTTACATTCTCCCCCTCTTAAACAAATGTTGGTCCTCGAACGAGTCTAGAAACATACCTGGAGTCTCAAACAAGTGCGGATATTTGCTCTGCATCTCCTGCTCGGTATCCAAGTAGCCTCCTCTACTGGCTGAACTCTCCAATGCACCTTCACTGATTCTATCTCCTTAGATCTCTGCTTTCTGACCCCACGAGCCAAAATTGCTACTGGCTCAACCTCGTATGACATATCACCCTCGAACTGAATTGTGCTGAAATCTAACACATGAGACGGATCACCAACATATTTCCTGAGCATCGACACATGAAACACCGGATGAACACTCGACAAGCT
>ML249509.1:22138-46452 GCA_005239495.1 Nicotiana undulata | reverse complement strand
TTTTTTTACGTTCCTTTTGGGCTTGACAATTCCATTCGGATTTCCATTTTTCTTCTCCTACCTCCTTCAGTTTCGCCCTCAAGTCTGCAATGATTCTATAGCCTTCTCTTTCATGTTCCCATTGTCTTAAACACACATTATGAAGATGCTGCAAAGATTCTTTGTAGCATTCTTGATAACATGGTTCATCAACCCATTCCTCAAAATCGCAAATAGGTTCGTCGGGAACCTTGTAAAAAGTTGGTTCATACAGTGCCAGTAGCCGCGTCCAACTTCACCACCGCCCCAACAATTTTGCATCAAGCATGGTTTTCCACACTTGCACCTTGGTGGACGAAGAGGTTGAGCCATTTGTGCGTTAAAAAAACCTTACTTTTAATGAAATATTTGCTATTAGTAAATTTTGAGCACACAAAATAACTAGAATGAGCCCGTTATTTATAGGCGAGACAACACACACATAACGTACTATCTAATGGCGTTATATTTTGCGTGTTAAATATCATGATGTGTACAAGACAACTTCATGTCAGCTGGTCAGCTTTTTCAGTTCGACAAGACAACACAAAGATAACGTAGTGTTTAACCGCGCTAAATACATAAAGTACTATCTAATGGTGCTATATTTTGCGTGTTAAATATCATGATGTGTACAAGACAACTTATGTCAGCTGGTCAGCTTTTTCAGTTCGACAAGACAACACACAGATAACGTAGTGTTTAACCGCGCTAAATACATAACGTACTATCTAATGGCGCTATATTTTGCGTGTTAAATATCATGATGTGTGCAAGACAACTTTATGTCAGCTGGTCAGCTTTTTCAGTTCGACAAGACAACACACAGATAACGTAGTGTTTACATAACGTACTATCTAATGGCGCTATATTTTGCGTGTTAAATATCATGATGTGTACAAGACAACTTTATGTCAGCTGGTCAGCTTTTTCAGTTCGACAAGACAACACACAGATAACGTAGTGTTTAATCACGCTAAATATACACATAATTTTATTGAATTATCATTTGAATAGGTAAATAGGAAAGTACAAATCATAATTAACAAGCATAATTTTATTTCATAAATCTTGCAACATAGACATAACAACTAATTATTACAACATCAACTCATGGGTAGTTAGGTACACTAGAAGAACACCCACCACGAGTTTGATTAGTATTGCCACCCAAATCAGCTGAAGGACATTTACGATAGTCGTGTCCTGTTTGCGAGCATATACCATATTTGCGCGCATAAACGGTATCACTAACATCCATTTGGTTCCGTATACGCGTTCTCTTCTGCACCTGTATTTTACGCAAATATGACTTGTTACACACCATTTTAAATGGTTCCGGAGGCCAATAAAGCTTAGCACCCACTGGCTGCAACTGACCACTATATGTGTTTAGGTACTTGGAAACACTATATTGTTGATCAACATAATTGGTCTCCCCATAACCAATACGTTGAAAACACTTGATGGCATGTGAGCAAGGCATGTGGTAGATGGACCATTTCCCACAGGAGCATAACCTTGCTGATTCATTTACAGTATGTACATTATTACCCCGATTATTATGGATAGCGGTGCGAACTTCAAAAACACCTCTTTCGTTATCATACTGCAAAAATGAATGCCAATGTGCTCGCCGTCTGTATTTCTCAAATCTCTGCATCGGCACTGGCATAAATTCAACATCCCTTTTCCATCAATTCCGTTGCAGTTGCATACCGTTCAACAAACCTCTCCGCCATCTGCTTGAACGACATTCGCACCATGGCTTTGACGGGCAATCCTCTTGCCGACTTCAATAAACCGTTGAAAGACTCTGACACATTTGTAGTAAGAATTCCCTTTCGTCTGCCACCATCCGCATGCAAAGTCCACTTTTCAGGGTGATGTCGCATTAACCAACAATAGGTTGCCTCGTCTTCTTGCCTGATAGATTCCATATGCCTCCGGAATTTATGCTGTTGGTGGTCCGTTGCTGCCATCCACATCAAATCATGTAGAGACTTGTTGGGATATGCCTTCTAGAAATTGGCCTTAAAGTGTCTCACACAGTAACAATGGTATGCATAAGGTTCTTGCCATGCAGGCAAGTTCTCCACAGAACTTAATATACCACCGTGACGATCAGATATTAGACAAATACCTGAATGCTGTTTGACAACGTGCTCTTTCAGGTGGTTCAAAAACAGCGTCCACGTCTCTGTGCTTTCATTGGCACAAACAACAAAAGCTAGAGGAAATATCTGTCCATTAGCATCCACTGCCACGGCTATCAATAGCTTGATTTCGTACTTTCCATAGACATGAGTTCCGTCTATGGATATTACGGGTCGGCAATGCGAAAAACCACCAATTGCTGGCTTAAACGCCCAGAACACGTAATTGAATATGTATTCTGGTGTTCCCGAACTCCGCTCAAGCTTCCATTCAACAACCGTCCCGGGGTTAAAGTGCTGCAGTGCGGCCATGTACTTTGGCAGAGATGCAAATGACTTATCCCAGTTACCGTAGACAATTTCAAATGCTCGTTTGCGCCGGAGAAATGCCTTTCTTTTCGTAATGGTATGACCATATTCTCGGTGGACTGATGTGATGCACTCTTTGATTTTATACCTTATGGACGCTTCGAGGTATGGAACAAGAACGAGAGAAATCAAGTCAATATCCAAGTTGTAGTGATTCCCGTTGAATGTGTTCATTTCACATGTGTGGGTGGGAAAGTATTTACCCACTTTCCACAGACCTATCTTCTTCTTGGTTGCACACAACATCCAATTACATGGTCAAAACCACCTACGGCAAATAACCTTGTATACCGATGGACTTGACTCTCTAACCATCATCTCACGACACTCTTTTACGTTGTGCATTTTACAAGCCCAGCTTACACGCGCTTTATCAGGAAAAAGCATCCCCTTTGCAAGCACCGTTGGTCTAGACTCATCCCACATTGCTGCTCGGGTTTTATCAAAATCCCTTGTGAGAGCTTCCACATCCGGCACACTTGGCAAGTTATCAATGTAAGGAATATCCCTTGAATGAAACGGCACTTCGGACTCATACACTCTTCGTCTAGGGGGGGGGGGTCTCTTCAAATCAGGCCCTTCCTCCTCATCCTCCTCATCACCATCCGCACGAGGAAAGGGTGTCTCGTCTCCGGATTCATCGACATTGTTGTCGTAATCATTGTTTTGTTCCTCACTCTGTGCATCTGCAAGATCCCGATTTAATACGTCGTTTTCGGGCAATTGAGTGAGTACGGGTGGTTCAACTTGCTCGTTTTCACTGCACAACCAACAAAAATATAAGCCACTTAAATTAATAAATATTTTCCATATAACTATATCACTTCACTTACAAGTCGTAATGTGATGAAATTCCATGATGGACTTTTTCAATTAGGTGATGACTACCGGATGGACCACTTGTAAAATTCATATCCGGCCGGTACCCCCTGTTAAATATATGAGCGTTAATACAAAAACAATACACCAAAAATATATATAATTAACACAAATGAAAATTGAAGTTTACCACTCGTCTTGTGAATTATGGAAAGCAGGATACAAATTATTTTCTCGTTGCTCATTCGCCGACGGTGATAAGTTTAAATCAAGGAAAACTCTTTCATCCGGAACCTGTCCGGCAAAAACTGCTCCAGAATAATCACCCGATGACTGGGGGTTATCCCTACTACGCACAACCTCGTTTTTGGGAACGTCTTCTACCTTGACGTACATCTCCAACATTGTGATTACAAGAAATTCCCGGCATTCATCCGGAGTCCTCAGGAAATCACTCAAATTTTCATGATCGTCGATGTTAAACTCTGAGTAAAAAGCAACCCCTTGCGGAGTGACGGAATACGGATATCTTCCGGTTACTTTAAGTATCACTGAACGTTTCCTCACACTCATTTTTTTGCATATCAACGATATCAATTTATCGTACTCCATTGTAAGTGGCAATTTAACATGACACTGAGCGGGTAAACTGTACCCCGCAGAGTTATTCTCCATCACAACCTCACCCCCCAATATAATGAAACTCTTATTCTACGTTCTTCAGACATAATGAAAAAATGCTGGAGAATTTAACAACAATAAATGTATTAACAAGAGTTAAAAATTTTTTGAATATTTTTCCTACAATCCTAACCTCTTTATATAGGAGATGACTAGCCCGGGAGTTTTTTATTTATGTATAGCGTCCAAATACTGGGCGCTATACGCATTTGAATTATTGATAACTCAGTTATTATTGGTGGGACCAAGAAAAAGGAGTATAGCGCCCAAATACCCGGCGCTATACATAAAGTTTTATGTTTTATGTATAACGCCGGGTATTTGGGCACTATACCTGGGCGTGTTAGTTTTTTTATATTTAGCGCCCAGTATTAACGGCAAAATTACCGTTAATATATAGGGCCCAGTATTTGAGCGCTATATATAAAAATATTCTTTTTTTTCTTTTACATATTAAAATCTTACCGGTCCAAAAGAACCACAATTTGGTTCCCCTAGCACTACTTCACACGGAAACAGAGATCGCATGCTCGCCACTGTTACCACCAACAAAACTCCCGCGTTTTACATGGCAGCAAACCTTGTGCAATTCCCTTAAAAATTAACCTCTGAATCTAATCAAAAACCCAATTTCCAGTGTCCCCAGAAATGGCAAAACCGAATCTTTCAGACTCAGAAACAGAAGAGAGAAACTCAGGGTCAAGCTCGGACTCAGGGGACTCCCCGGTGGAAATGGAACCCCAAAGTACCGGGAAAATCACAGAATATGAGAAACAAAGAATGAAGAGAATTCAAGAAAACAAAGCAAGAATGGAGGCTATGGGTCTCCATAACATGGCAACTTCTTTGATGGGTTCTTCCCAAAAACCCCAGAAAAAAGGCAAGGACAAAAAGGGAAAAAAGAAAGTGGTTGATGAAGATGAAGATTATGAGCCAGCTCAAAGTGAGGACCTTTTAAGTGATTCAGGCGAAGAAGATGAACAAAATGATGTGGATTATGAAGTTTCAAAGGTACAACCTTTTTACTTTTTCTGTTGATTAACTAAAATCAGATAAGGTAATTTGTTATTGCATCGGACAGATTTTAGCGTTTTTGGGAAAGATTGTAAATTTTGTGAAAGGTACAATTTTTCAGGTGCAAAAGCACAGTATGGAGCAAGAAATTTGTTATACTCTATCTTTTACTATGCTTTTACTTCTTTATGTTATTTTGTGTGCGTTGATTGCATTTTGTAATTTTGTTTTTATGCTTATGATTAGTATAAAAATGAGTTACACCATTTTCATAAGAAAAGTAAAGGAAGCAACAGTGTCATATCTTTGTATGGGTCAAAATCTGACTAGGGATATTCAACACGAAGTGGTATTACTAAAAGTAATTCGGCCGAGGTAGAATAATGACTAATGGAACTCATTGCCGAGCAATCGATCGTGGCCGGGGTCAAGTGTCAGGAGAGGGCAGCAACAGCTATTTTAGTAACATGATTTTTGAGGGAATAATATTCCCTCCATTTGTACTTTTAGGTTTAATCAGGGTATGTCCCCTGTAAACAGAAAGAGAGATCAGGAGATAGACATGCAATATTCTTTGATAAGAACTCTCTTGAAAAGCAAACTCTATGGATAAATACAAATATCACCTTTCTAAAGAGATTCGTCTTTTTTGATTATTCTGTACTTTTCCCATTAGATCCGAGAAAGCCTTCAATATTCTCATAGTTATTTGTCATTCATCATTGTCAGAAAGAAAGTCATCCACCTCATTCAATATTCAATATTGGGTGAATTGTTCTCCTTATTTACATTTAGTGTCATTTATTGTTATTTAATGCTTGATATTCCCATCCCATTATTGACCTTGAAACATAAAATACACGTTATATTAAATCTGCTCCGACACTGTTCTGCATCATCCACGTAGGTTGATTATAAATCTGAAGTTATTTTTTTAACTAGGTTTAACCTCTCATGTATTTTAATTAGTTTAACCAAACGTTCATATTTTTTGGTCAAACAACCTTTCCTTTTATACTGCCTAGTAGAGACTCTTAACTAAGAAATCTAACCTCTTAGAAGAACTATGTTTGTGGGTTTTGTTAAATGTGTGAATTCTACACTGATGATGTCAAAAAACAACTACAATCAATGGAGTCTATTATGTGCATCTTGAGCTCTGAAACTTTTCATGAAGCAGGCTGCATACCTTGTGTTATCGTGTGTTGAGCATCAGAAAACTGATGTTCCTGAATATTGTTAGCTGGGAAAAACAACACATGAATGACGTGCATACTACAACTACTTTGAATTAAGGCATCTAACTACATCTGAATTCTTAGATGTAGAGCTATCTGTGAGGGAAGGCTGCGCCCTGCATTTAACCCTTTTTATTTGCTTTCGCAGTTGGAGAGACGAAATATTCTAGTTTGTTATCCTGTTAATTTTCCTTGGATCTCTTGTTGCAGTCAAAGAAAAAAACTCAAACTCCTAAGAAGAGAGTTTCTAACACAACGGTACCAACTGACACGGATTTTGTGGACGACGATGACACCTTAATGCAGGTGAAATAGATTACTATTATTCAGTTTTATTAACACACATATAAATATATTAAAATGGAAAGATTCATCCTCCTTACTCTTATGTTGGAGGCTGAGTAAAACATTGCCTTGCCAATATGTCCGCAGCTTTCCATCAGGTATCCAACAGCAAGTATTTATTTATCTATATGCAGGCTATTGCCTTGTCACTACAAGATTCTTCAGGTTTCTTGAATCTTGCGAATGAAGTACGTACGCAAGTCACTGATGCAGATTCCACTCATAAGGC
This sequence comes from Nicotiana undulata, assembly GCA_005239495.1. Classification (NCBI taxonomy): domain Eukaryota; kingdom Viridiplantae; phylum Streptophyta; class Magnoliopsida; order Solanales; family Solanaceae; genus Nicotiana; species Nicotiana undulata. The sequence continues at coordinate 39,583 of ML249509.1, read as the reverse complement.
AAGTAATGAAAAAGCTTCTTCCAAGAAGGCCAGTAACAAAAAAGAAGTAGGTTCCTGCAATCAGGGAGATACTACTTGGAAGAGGAAGAGAAAACAACAGGTATGATCTATTATTTACTTTACTAAATCAGTGAAAATTCTGAAACTTTCTCATATTCCTTCCCTATGCTTGGGTTCTTTACAACTGTTTTTAGCAGACAAGAAATCGAGTGCAGATGACTGAGGATGACTTGATTATGCATTTCTTTCAGTTCGATGGTAATGCTGACTCTGCATTTTAATATTCAGCATCTTGTACATATGGAAGTGATAAGTTATAGTACAATTTTTGGTCCACAATATTGAAATTTTTTCTGATTTCACATGTACTTCTTGCACGTTCAGCATGATATTTCTTTGCTTTCTGTTCTAGATTGATTGTATATTCCCATTAATTAGTTGGTATATTTTTCACAGAAGCTGGAAAAGAGAGTATAAGTGTCAGAGATTTACGGAGGGTGGCAACTTCCCATGATTTTACATGGTCAGATGAGGAGCTGGCAAAGATGATACATTGCTTTGATTCCAATGGAGATGGAAAGGTACTTGTTCCCTTTAAATCTTATATTTTCTTAATCGTTTTTGGTTTACAAAAGTATTCCCTATTCAATGAAGACCTAAAGAAGTTAGAATATGTAACCGCCTCGGTTTCTGTTCCTTGGGCACCAAACAAGGACAAGGACGTCACTCTAAGGTGTTTGGGTTTTATAGATTAGTTACTTAGAAAGATTTAGTTAGTTATATGGAGGTAGGTTATGAATCATCTGCAACTGAAAAGGGAAAAAGTGGCTAATCCTGTTTTTGTTTTCTTCTGCTAGGTTTTTGATAAAATCTTTTCCATGACCTACCACTGGCAAAAACTAACTAAAAACCTGCACAGTTGTTCCTACCATCAATTTTTTTATGTTTTGGTTCTTTTGGTGTAGCTGTCGTAAATTATGTGTACTAAGAGAAACAAAGTTGATGGCAATAATGAGTTTGTCCTCGTCTATCTGTCCTAAAATGTATGTTTTGAAGCTGCATACTTTTAAGTTCGTCAATCTTTCTTATTTTTTCTAATTCCTATCTACCCTGTTGTAACGGCGTATGCAGTTGAGCCTGGATGATTTTCGCAAGATTGTGGTCAAATGCAATATGATAAAAGGTTCTGAAGATGCTGCTTGATGATGTATTTAAAGAGTACTCGAATTGACAATTGCAACGGGCTTCAAATGATGGCTTTCGAGCTTGGATTCAGAAGAGAAGTAATATAGTGATTTTTGCTTAGAATGGAAAGGAAAGAAGGGTTATTTTAACCTTAGATATTACTAGTACAATCAATATTCTCTTCTCCTTTTGCTTTTATTGTGATTTCTTCCAGCCAACATGTTGTAAATTCTTCAAGAAGACGGCCATTAAATGTTGGAAGGCAATAACCTCACATTAACTCTCTGGTCATAGGAGATCTTATCCTCCATTAACTTTGCTTTTGTTTTCCTTAATAAGAGAGGAGCTTTGCTCATTCTTGTATATGCATTACTGTTAACATATCAAAGCTCTTTCAAATTTGATGGAATTGTTAGTTTATCACAGCTTACTTTAATGGAGTATGTTAGTCTGCCAGCCAAGTTTATGCTCCTATTGCTCAAGTTATCAGAAACAATCCAGATTGGGATTAGTTTGTTATTGTAAATGCTGATAATGGTAAGTCCCTATTGAATTATCAGGGTCGGCTTAGGTGGAAACTGCGTATTTCTCAAAGAAAATAACCGAATATTTGAATTTTTTGTCATTACTGCTAGATTCTTAAATGAGTTTTGCTGCGTAAATCTCAGAGCTGATCAATATCGAATCAATTATATATGTATTCACAAGAGTAATGTCATAACCCAAGAGTCCAAATTATTATGCTAGATTTTTGTTATTTATTGTTCCGCCAAGTTGCAGCTTTTTTCTCTCAATCAATTACTGAATTATATCTCAATCACAAATTAGTTGGATCAGCTGTCTTGAGTCCTCTATCCGTTCTGCTCAACTCAACCATTTTACTCCAATATTGCTTACCTCTAAATATAACTTTGAAGTTCACAAACTTTGAGCTAAAATTGGTTGAATTCTTAGTCTTGCTGGGCACTTTAAAGTTCGAGAATAACAGTCCTACCTTAGCAGCACTACACCAGAAATCTTAGTTGTGCAACTTCAGTTTTCCAATAGCTAGCCATCCCACACAGTTTTCAAGTTTGCCTGCTGGTAAGAGTTTGAATCATTGAATGAGATTCAACTTCTTAACACCATATGTTTATAACTAGAAAATTGCATTATATAAGGTATTAGAGGATTAAATCTCAAGAAATAAGGTTATAACTGTAAATGTAAAACTATTCTATGTAAATCAAAACCGTTCGTCCATACCAAAAAGATCACATCAACTCTGATAACTATTGGTGAACAGACAAACTAGCTGCAACCACAAGGCCCATAATCAGGAAGTATGCTTAATTGGCAAACTAAAATGTATCATCCACATGTTGGCAAAGGATGTCAAATGCAGTTAGTCACACGATGATGCTCTTGAGCTCACATTACAGAAACAGATTAAAACCTGTCTTGTACATTTCAGTCAACCAAACAACTAATGATACAAAGCTTTACTGGATTAGTCACCTTTTTCTTCAAGGTTCTATAATTCTTTTAAACACTTGTGCACTGACAATATAGCAGCAACGTCTTTGTGATCATGTCTTCTTGAGAAGATAACCAAGAAAGATGCCAAGCAGTCCAACAATAACAACATACATAAATGGGATTCCGCCACGACTTCTGCTGCTTTCACGCTTCAAGAACTCCTGCACCCAACAAGGTTCATGAAGGTTAAGGATAACATTTTTTTTATTGTTAAAAATTTAAGGATAACATTCAAAGGCCACAATAAATTTCTTGCACTGCCAGCATGGGAAAAGATGCCACTCGGTTCCGTGTCAATATTTTGAATACAATTTCAGTTTCAAGAGCCAGTGACTTCAAAATGCAGTAGCCTGACACTTAATTCTCTTACAAGGGCAGCAACAATTATAGCAATTAGCTAATCATACAGTAACCAAAAAGCAGGCAAGAGCTCACAATTAATCAATTCATTACCCAAATAATGAGAATGTCACACACTAGCCCGCCCTAAAAGACTTGATCTTATGTGCACACGAATTAAAGAAAGAATGTGCTTTCATCCATGTGATTTAAGAAAAAGGCAATGCTTTCATATAGCAGTGGCTCCAGCCTTGTCCAATCTAAATCAAATAGGGAGCGGGTTGCAGTTATCAAAACAAAGGAAACAACATATTTAATTCAAGAGAGTAAGATTCAACCTTCAGGAGAGCAAAATAGCAAAGGGTGCTTGTCTCATCAATGCAGGAAGGTTACACAATGGGTTGGCCAACTAACAGAATGCATGTTCTAGGCTTGGACTACTAACAGAATGCCTGTCCTAAGCATGTCCAGACCTCAAGATTCACTTAGGTAGTAAACAAATCTGATCATGTCAAAAGAAAAAACTTAGTTCTACCAACCACCCTCTGCTGTTGCCTAAATAAACAAATACCATTGCCGTTACACTCACTTAACCTCTACTTACAAAGACGAAAAGATCATCTCCTTCCAACCTACCAATAACATAGTCTCCCTCCTTACTCCTAACTCTCACAATAAGCTAGATCTCTGCTCTCATTAAAAGTACGATCTTTACCCCTCTCTAATCATCTATTAAATGAAGCTCAATTCTTATCTTGTGAAACCTTCAATCTCTTTAAAGAGAAGGAAAAAAAACGAAAAAGAAAACAGAAAGATTAAGTCTGAAATTGCTGATTCGCCCTGTAACGAATAGTGAGAAGTTACAAAATTCTGATAGGGCACAGACAAAGAAACCAGTAAAATATATTCTAGATAAAATCCCTTACCAATTCTTGCTGAAGCTTGTTACTTTGCTGCATTGCAGAATTTTTCTCCTCTGTTAGCTTCAAAATTAGTGCTTTTGCCTGCATATAAAACAAAAAGAATCCTCAATTTTTTTCCCTTCAAAAGCTACAGTGCCTCTTTTCATTTTTCAAAGGGAAGAACAGTGTACAGTTATCCAGGTTTAGTTATAACGAAGCAGAAAGGAAAACGAAAAGCCTAAAAATACATTTGCTGAAGCCAAAAAGATGTAGGGGCCAAACAGTCATTAGTTACATTTGTAATTTACAGAAGCCCAATTAGTGACTAGAGCTTCGAAATGGAAGTTTCATATAGTTAGCAATATATGCAAGGGAATGACAGTCTCTTATACCATCATAGAACCAAATGATTCCACTCAAGAACTTCAGAGAGAGATTTTAGACTGACAGGTTTTCTCCTACTTATCTTGAATTCATCTAGCATCTCTGCCCACTGTTCGTGGTCCAAGTTAACATCTCAACCCAGAAGAACATAGCAGTACCAGGATATCAGCTCTTACATACCAATGGAATCAGATACACAGATATACGAAATTTCTTAAAAGATGATTGCATGTCCAACATAACATTGATCAAGAGAATAAACCACTTGAGAAAAGGAAAAATTACCCAAAACACAAAAGGCAATTCATAGTTGAAACAAACTTAAACTGCTTTTATGGAATCACAAAATGATCTTTAACTTAGTCAAACTGATAAATGCTATTCAAAGCAGAGATTTACTTTTGCAAGAACGTAATGGAAACATGGATGCAAGATGATAAGTTGATCTGAATCAAAGTGTAGAAGCCAAATAACAATGCATCATTAAAATAAAACTGCACACAAAAGGTGGCCAACAAAACAAGAAAAGGAATATGACTTTGTAATTCTTCTGGAATAAAGGATGTTTTCACCAAGCAAAAATTTGATACACGACAACCTAGCAAAATATTTAACACGATAAAGCTCCATTATGAGTTGTTTAAATTAGATTAAATTTCCTAGTAGCTTTTTTCTTCTATAAGCAACAGTTCTATCAGAAATTAGATATCGAGTATGCATGTGTAACAAGATTTTGAGCCAAAATGACAAAATAAAACACCACCTATATTACAGGAAAAAAGACAGAAGCTGGGCAGAAATTATAAGGAACTATACATGAGATTTACACAGCTTTTGATACATAGCTCAAATCGACTAGCTTTGCAAGGAGTGGTCCTTTTATTGAATAGGAGCACAGTGGAGATAAGAATACAGGAAACATGCTATGAACTTACAAAACTTCAAGGCTGAGAAAGAGATTAATTAGCGAATTTTTTTATATGAATTAAAAAGGATCTGTCTATTGGCTCTCCTGACGGAAGCTTGATAGTTTCAGCTATCCCTCAACAAGTGGTTTACCATCCTTCCTCAAACTGCAGGTGTTCTATAGCTCAACCTATGTAGCAAAGATCATTTGATATGCCAGATCCAGACTGAGTTTTTAACCACAATCAGGAGGTAAGCAGGTATGGCTGAGATATTTTAGGACGTAATACCTTTGTTTATTTCATTGTGTGATACAGGCAAACTGATATTTTGGACAATAATGTTATTCATTTGCACAAAATGAGGAAAAATGAAAACAACGATACTCCACTGCAAAGGGTATAGCATATACAGAGTACCTTTCTCATTAATTCATTATCGTTCTGACTAGAAAATTAGGAAATGCTATATTCCATACCACATGGTAATACCTTGTGTTCAAAAGAGGGACCTTGAACCCAACTCAACCCCGAAATTCAATTCGTGAGGTGAGGATTGTCCAAGAGGGTGTTTGGATTGGCTTTTAAGCTGGTCAAATCAGCTTTTAAGCTCTCTTTAGTTTTTTCCAGTGTCTAGCAAAGTTAAAAAGTAGTACTTAAAATAAGTTTAAAACTGCTTAAAACAAGCCAAAAGCAATACGCAGGGCAACCCAACTTATTGCATTTTGGCTTAAAAGCTATTTCTGCTGAAAAGTCACCTTTTTTAAGCCAATCCAAATGACTCCAAGACCATATAAAAAGACTATTCTCCATATCATAAAGAAAAAGAGAAAAGAAAGAAAAAAAGGAGACAACCGTCCATAACCTCAACCAGTGTAAGACTCTAACACCCCCGCATGCCCAAGACTGAACATCTAGAGCATGGACAACCCCAGACCGACATCGGGCCAAGATCAGGGAAGCATCTGACTCTTATTCTAATAACATGTCAAGAAAAATAAAAATTGGACCTAAGTCAATTCCAAAAGTTAGGTCGTAGCCTGAGGATCATACAAGACATATAAACCGACTATGGCTCATCCCTCAATCAATGTTGGGTTAACACTTTGCAATTAGAAAACAAAATAATAAATTCAAATTTGAAACGGATATTCCAAGATAAATCATGGCCACTGTAAAAAAGCAAAAGCTGGAAAGGTGGAAATAATTGGAGACACAAACCAGACAATTCTAAATGCTCAAATGCAAAGACCCTAGAAATTTGTAGTCTTGCAGATTACCATTTTAATATTCCTTTTGCTATAACAACCCCCACCCCACCCCAACCCTAATTAAGATGCATCTAAAAACTGGACAACTACCTTCTGTTGTTTCATTCAGACCTCAATTTCGGAAGCTTGGATTGATGTAAGATTATCACTTTATGCATTCTTCTCTATTTACTATTTCATAAATGCACATAAAGCAAAATGGTAGACTGAAATGTGTTGAAATTACAAACTAAACAGGCACCACTAGGACTACCTGAATGAAATGAAGGAAATTCTCAAAAACTGCTGAGTCATGGTATTCAAGCGATACACTGAATAATCAACAACATGCTACAGCAACAATAAGCAAGATAAATTTTAGAAATGTAGTGACTCCTAGATATTAGAAACATAATTATTCCTGTTGATGTGGGTAGATACTTGACAACATAGATAATAACAGAAGCCGAAGAACTTATCAGTCACAACGAGAAGAATCATAAATTTTGGAACAGGAAACTACCTCTGATGAGTTGTCTTGTGGCTCAGCATACGTCCTTGAAGCCTGCACAACAACCGGGTATCTCATATTCCATTTGAACTCTGCTAGATTTTTTCCCCAAAAAAGAAAGAAATCTTTAATGTTTAACAACGTAAGGGCAAGACACCTAAAAACTCACATTGTGGAACTCAGCTCCATTTTCAGATACTGAAGCCCTAGGCGAGGAACCTTCCTCAGACCCCTCCCGCACAGGTGATGGTGGTTGAGGTTGAACATAAGCCACTCTCAATTTGCACTCGTCAACATGATTCCCCGACTCCTTGTTGAACTAAAAAACCAAAAACCCGCGTATAAACCGTGCTAGTTCTCATCAATTAACAGTTAGCAGAACAGAAACAACAACAAATCTTTCAAATCAATTAACACTTCAAACAACAACAACAAAACTTTAATAATCTTTACCATTTCTGGAGTAATATCCTTAGGCGTAGTTCCGGGGCTTGCCACGACACTTTGAAGCAGGAACTTATCCTTGCATTGCATGTCTGGTGGTGCCTCTTTTTGTGCTTGCATTGTAACTGAACCCATAAATTGCACAAACAATTGCCCAAAAAAAACATCAATATTAACTATTACAACATCTCAATCCCAAACTACTAGTAACTATAACAACTATTACTAGGAAATATATACTTTGCAAACTCAAAACAACATGCAGCGGCATACGTATAAGGAGAACTCTGTGTGTGTGAGAGAGAGAGAGAGACCTGCGACCTCACAGGTAGAGTGAGGCATCACAATTCCAGTGTTAGGCCTTACACAGTACTTCTTTGGATTCGTCGTCTTTACCTAAATTCAACAAAAAAAAATGTAATCACAACAAAATAAAAAGTTAAATAATTACAGTAAATTTGCATGATACCTTGAAGGCAACATAGTTATCGGATTTGTTGGTCAAATGCAAGGAGCATGAGATCTGCTTCTTCAATTCGACTATTCAACATAAGAATAAAAAAACAAATCAAAACAAGAGAACAACAGACGGATCTAACAAGGTCGAAAATGTTCTAGAAGTTTCTAATAGAGTGACTTTACAGGGAAACTGAAGCTCAATAGGTTCGATTTGAAGTAGCTCTCCGTTACTCATTTCGACAGGGATCTTCTCTATATAATTTTTCAGGTATCTGCCGGAGATTCTATTTTAAGGTCGGATTCGGACGGTATCCGGCGACGGAGGTGGGATTTGGAAGTTGTTTAGCGGCGAGGATCTCGAGGTGAAGAGAAATGATTGGGTTTTTACAAAAATTGGGAATTTTATTAAGATTATGGAGAGAGACAGAGAAAAGGAGGGAGAAAAAGGGAGTGTGGGTGAGAGTAATGCCAAGCAAGAAAGAAACGTGGGACAGTGTCTTTTGTCTGGCTTCTATCCATGCTGGCGCATGTTTAAATTCGGTAAGCGGCTTTTTTCCTTGTTAGGTGATATACTAATATTAATATAGTACTCACTCTGCACCGTTTTAATAAGCACAAAATTTAAGAAAAAATTACTAAGTATTTTTAACAATTATATCTACGATAAGTCCTACATATAAAAATCATGACAGTTTTTGTACACACTTTAAAGGAAAGATATTGTTATTGTCGACTCCTCATCGAGAACAAAGTTAAACAAAATATTTATGAGAAAATTTGGACCTTTTACCTTTTACCTTTGTTGTCTTCAATGAAGAATAAAATTACATACTGTGTAATTTACAATATAACAAAAATTCCTATATTATTAGTGTTAGTTTTACGTGTTGAATACGTAACTTACTATGAGTCAAGTTAATTTTATTTATATTTTAATAATTTGAGACAAAAATAATATTCATAGTGTTTGCAATATAACAATAACAACAATAATTCAATAAAATTTCATAAGTGAGATCTGAGAAAAATAATATAAACGCATATGTTATCATTACTTTGTGTCTAAATCATCCTTGTAACAACGAATTCACTTAACTAAAACATTTTAATTGTTATCTAATGTTAATACAGTCAAAGTTTTCAGTTACGTTTTCTTACTGCCTTTTGAACATTTTTCCTTTTATAAATGTGTTTTTCTTTTTTAAGTTTCCTATTGTAGGTTTAGTTTTTTCATAGTGAAATTAATCGTGTAATAATAATAGTATAAGGAAAATGGAGTTTGCAATTGTTGTAAAGGATTTCTCTCTGCCTTTTATTATTATTCATAAAAGAAATTATACCAATTAGTTTTAATACAAATTTTCTTTTATATATTTTTTGAAATGCTGAAGCCTGAAAATATTGTTGAATTATATAAATGGAATAATACTAAAGACATTCTTGAATGGAATGGGCAATGGGGAGGATCGATGCTACCGACAGGAAGGTCAGCAAAGGCAAAAGGTGATTGATTGCAAAGACGCGCAATTAACAAACTAATGTATTAAAAGTGCACTGTGATCCTTTTTTATGAAAGCAAACCATCATCTTTGCAAGCTATTCTTGTTGTGAAAAAACAAAAACAAAAACAATTAATATTTCATATGATACACCATAAAAACAATTTTCCTTTTTGATAGAAATATTTTTCTGACCTACAGGCTACAACCAATACCAAGTAGTAGCCAACAAATTTGTATTTATCAAACATTATTTTTGGACCATATTGATTTAATATGCAAAAAGAACAACTAGAATATAGAATAAGGTGGAGATGAGCTCAACCACAAGCTCTGTTGACTAGCGCATTTTAGAATAATACAATGTTTGTCCTGCCATAATAGAGAAGTAGACTTTTCTAATAGGCGCTGGTGACATTTATCAAGACTTGAAAGCTAGAAAAAGCATGAAAACATTACCAATGATATCACGACACTCTATTTTAAGTCTCAGAAGGATCTGGTTTCTTCATATTTCCACCGCAAATGATTTCTTCTAACCACAAAATTATTACTTCTATAACTACAGAATTTGACTGATCAGCCACTAACAGCCAACAGCTACCAGCCCACTAACTTTAAACAAAGTTGTGTACCTTCCAACTATTTTATTAAGTACGGCCACCTTGCATGCACATTGATTATTTCACTATATATATTATCTCCCAGTATAGATACATGTAATTCAGTCCAACTAAAGCCTTAAAATAATCACTTTTACTATAACATTTTTCGCCTCATACTAGAATTTGTCTTGCTAGATTAATTGATCCATTCATAACATCTTTGTTCAAAAGTCCTTTTGTTTTTTTCTGGAGGGGGGATTGGGGGTGAGGAAAGGCGTCTTCGTAACAACAACAACAACAACAAAAAAAATCAGTAAAATTCCACAAGTAAGATTTGGGGAGAATAGCTTCTACACATACCTTACCCTTACCTTGTGAAGGTAGAGGGAGGTACGACACGTCTTCATAACATAAGTTCAAATTATAGCAAGAACCTTTCTAACTGAATTGTTCCTTCCTCGGTTCATGTAACAGTCAAACAACATGATGCACTCAAGAGGTATATTTTAGAAAGAAACTGCAAGCATCTTTAACTAAACAAATATCAGGATGTATACGTTTTTTGGTTCGTTTTCTGGTAACATACATCTTAGTAGTTACTCTCAAGGCCAAATCCTTATGCACAAAGGTAACAAGAAATGGGAAGAAAGGGGGGAAAAGAGAAGCCTATACCAATTCAATTCCATATACAACCACCTTTTCGTTCTGTAAACCAAAAAAAGGAAAGTTGCATCATTTGGACCTAACCAACATCGGGAAGGGCATGCAGCTGTTTCTGATGAGCCCGAGCAGTGAAACCAGCATACCAAGCGACTCTCATGAGCTGCATGCCAAGAATGAGTACCCACCAGCAGACTAGCCCCCGAATGGTATGCAGCATCCATGATGGTGCAGCGAGTTCTGCACTGAGCTTTAACCCCCTCATCAATTGCAACACACGATAAGCTTCATAAACTACCGGCGTCACCAACCATACTGGTGACTTCCAATGCCACGTCAGCATCTCTGTGAGTATCTGTATGCATAGAAGCAGGAGATAGGGACCCAAGAGCACAGCATAAGAAATGAAAGGAAGTTGAGGCTGAAGGAAACTGTTATGAGAACCAAAAAGTACTGTCAAGGGAATGACTAAACCCATAATGTTTGCAACCATGTTCCATAACTGATAACTAAAAGGCGGCTTGCTGCTGGAATCTTCATTGGTGTCTGGTGATCGAGCACAAGAATCGGCTAACAGGAGAAATAGGTTTGCTCCAAGATTGTAAATACAATCAAGTCCAGTCAAGGAAAGAAGGCTGGCTATGTTGGGACCAATGAAAACTGATGAAATAGGCAGCCACAAAGTTGGCACCATCCCAGTGGCTAAGAGAACGGCAGGGCCAAGAACCCACACAGGCCATTGGAGGTATTGGAGCTGCAAAGGTGGCTGATTCTTTACATCAGTGAGGCCGTCAGCCTCAGTTAATGAAGACTCAGCTGGTTTGCTGGACGACATGGTTTCAAATATATTGGTTGTCCCTTCCAAAAATTTATCTTCAATATTATCACTAGGAACATAAGTGACAGGCGCAGGTTCCCATGGAGACTGATTTGAGCAGCAAATAGTGAACGACTTACGGCTCATACAAGGAAAGGTCATTCCATTTGGCACTCTTTGGATTTTCAACAATTGCAGCTGTTTATGACGTGCATGTCGCGAAGTAACTGCTGATGCCGCAGATGGCAGGTGGACTAAAGATGCCATTTGCCTCTGTTCATAAACTGAAGTTAGGTGATCAAGGGAATAAGTGCGACTGCAATTACCTGGATGAATACATGGTATCATTTCAAGTAAAGTTAGATCATCAACAATCAAAAGACAAACCCCCATTTATTTTGCAAATCACAAAATGAAACAATGATCCAGATATTTTAGGTGGTTAACTGATAAGAGAATTAAGTTATGATATAAGGTCAATGAAGAGATGAGTAGTCTGCAGATAACCAATTTCCGTTCATCAATCATCGAGCAGAGGCAGACAAAGGACCACTGCACAAGATGAAGTTACTGCAGTATTTCACAAAGTATGTCCGAACATGTATTGTGTCTTATCAATTCATATGCTCACACCAATATCTGAATTTTAATATTAGTGCTTCAAACATCTAGAAATAACGTCTACATTTATTTAAGGCATACTGGACTTGAAAGGAGCTTACATAATTAGAGGGTATTCATCAGACAAGAAAGACCAGTTCCATGGAAACCAAATTAGAAAGGATAACAAGGTTAAACCCCTTTCTGAGTAGGGCCACGAGAAAGGTCTCATTTTGTTGATATGTTTAAAATAAAAGTCGTTACATGCATTAGCAAGCCTAATTAGCTGGTCGAAAGGCTCGATAGTTTAATTCAGGAGGCAATTAACATGTACAAAATTCGGCTCAGACAGCAATAAGATTACAAATTTGTGACCTTTCACTTCATGATTATGTATTACATCAACATCTTCTTTCTGCTGTCTGCATAATATGCAGAGAACAGAGGCTCAAGAAGCAAATTTTACTTGGTTTATCTGAAATCAGCTTATCCCTGAACTCAAATGGCAGAGTAGTCTGATGAGACTTGTACATGAATTAGGTTATTATCACATCCATGTACAATATTTCTGCAGCATTACTATAGTAAAGGATTGCTTGCTTCAAGACTCAAAAGTACCACATACAAGTTGGTTATCAGGATTGGGCGTAGCTAATTTAGCAAGTATAAAGAATCATGTTAATCCAGTTGAATGAAACTTTGTTAGACTACCGGGGAAGAAGGAGGAGTCCAGACGGCGAGGGTCGTGACTTGTGACTAGTTGTGAGACGTGTTAGTTTAAGGAAAATTTGAGGAAATCTGCTGACAATGTTATGAAATCTTACTCTCGTTTAGTGATTCCTTTCCTTCAAAACAAGAACAATGTAGCAACAATCCTCGATCTATCTTTGCAGCAGCTGCTATATCAGCTCTTCTAATCCAGGATCTATATATTTCATATCATAGGGCCAGTACATTCTCTTTAGCATCAAAAGAAGCTTAATCATGTCACCATTTATTTTCTTCAGCAATCAGCACCCATCAGGCTCCTCAAAAGGAACGTTTAGACATTGCTTCTTCATAGCTTAAATATGTGCATGACTTTTGCTAGAGGATGAGTTAATTATCGCACACCGTTAAAGGATTTTGCAAAGAAATCCATTACTGGGCTGATTTCTGTTTTACCAAAAACGTGTTAAGATCCTTAACAAATAGTTTTATGTTGGGTTTATCTTAGCTTAATGACTATTAGATCTAGAAGAAACACAAGTTCTCAGGTGAAACAATAATGCTATAGTAAATGTCACCCTCTTGAGTTGAGAATGATTGGCGATAAGTAGTGTGCAAAAATAAGAATTGAATGCATGCAATGGCAATAAATGTAATAACCACAAATCACACGTCCAAATGTCGTGCGTTGAATACTGGAAACCTTGTTTGTCAGCTGATGGAATATTCAGTAAAGTGAGAGATTCAAGACTCTTGGATCTATAATATTTAGAAAGGTGGTTTACAGTGTTTGAGTCAACAAATAAGACAGTGATATGCTCTTTAGATAGCTCTCTGAGTACAAAAGTTGCCCTTCCTTTTTTCTTTCCCTTTCTATTTATAGGAGACAACCCTCTAAAAACCCCCGAAAGTATCAATGAGGAATATTCTGTTGGAATATTCCCTGTCTACGACTAGAACTTTGATCGTCATCATCGACATCGGTAATTTCACTCCGTCCGAATTAAGGGGTCCGATTCCACTCGTGGGTCGAGCTGCGGCTCGACCTCGACCATTGTTGTTATCAAGGTCGACCCGAATTTGGCCAATGCAGTTAGTTCCTCCGATTATTTAGGTCGTGGGCACCTCGTCCTTGATGAGCGGACAATTTTGTGTTCATTATGCGAAAAATCGGGTCACAATCGAGTGATTGGTACCTTCTGGTATCGTAACCGGCGGAAGTGACGTTTGATGACATAGACGTCACGCGCGTCATCATTTGCGCGTCTTCCCCATGCATTGCTTGAATTGCTCATGCCTCGGTTCCTGCGCTTGTATGCAGCCTTTGGCCTCGATTTTACGGCCAACCTACCATATAAATAGATGAAGGTTTCTTCATTTGAAACTTTCATCATCTTTTTTCCCTCCTACACTCTTTGTATCTTCTTTCTTCGTCTTCCGTGACTTTTCTTCATCTGTTTCCATAACAGTTCACTTGTCCTCAACCTCTTTTCTCATTCACCTAATACTTTGCGTTAACAATGTCTGCTTCTTCCCACAGTCACGAGGACTTTTCCGTTACAGCTCCTCTATCGATGGCTATCGGCTCCGCCCACGATGGGACTCCGGTGGAAGGTGACGATGGTTTCCCCTCGGTGGATGAAGTAATTCCAAAGAATCCATAACTAGAAATGACTTTCCCAGGGGACCTGGTCCAGCCCCTGAGCCTGAGCTATCTGAGACGGGGAAGATGATTTGGCGGGACTGCGTGCCAAATATCGCATTCCTCCTTCTATAGAGCCGGTGGTGATCTAGTTCAGGTTCACCACCCTGGCCTTTGTGCGTTTAATGTCTATCCTCTTTCCATTGGCTACTCATTTCCTCTCCCCAAAATTGCTGAGGAATTTTGTCGCTTCTACCGCGTCTGCCCAGCGCAGCTATCACCCTACTGCTACAAAATCTTTATGATGCTGACCAAATACGCGGAGTTGGCTGGTTGTGAAGTCGATCTCCGCCATTTGTTGCATATGTTCTCGGTGACCTACCTTCGTGGCACCATGATACATCTTAGGAATCGTGGAACAAAGGGACTGGTAGCCAGGATGGACGACAAGGCGAGTCGATTATTCTGGCTTAAATACTTTTTTGTTCGAACCGAGCACCTGGTGGCGGACCCGACAGGGTTTCCTGAGCAGTGGAACTACCAGCGTGGGTGCCTCTTCGTACCCTTTTATTGTTTTGTGCGTTTATCCCTCTATACTCCTACAACTTGCTCTTGTTTTTTTTTTGTTCACAGCCGCAAAAAAGATTCCTTTCGTTGTTCCTGACATGGAAGGCTGGCTAGCACGCGTTCTTCCCCATGTCGCGGGAATTCGAGACCGGTCTTCGTTTCATAGGCGTTTTGGCCCCAAGCCCCTCCTCGTAAGTATTTTACTTGCTTGACTTTTTGTTGAGCTTCTTGTCATATTCTGACACGCGTTTATATCAGGTCGGCGAATTTCTAAGAAGGCGAATACGCCCGCCCTCTCTTTTCATCAGAGGGCGGCCTCAATTGCTAGGGAGGTTACGGCGGTGGAGTCCGCGAGGAACCAGACCGGAGCTCGACGGATAGAGGAGCCTATTTTGCAGGACGCGGATGTCTCTGGTCGCATTCCGTCCTAGCAAGATTTGCTACTCATGGGCGAACCCTTTCCTGAAGAGGAGACATCACCACGGAAACGGCGACGGACCGAGACAGGTAAGGCCGTGGTAGAGGGGTCGGAAGGGGTTCCGATCCTTGAAGCGATGTCTGGGTACGTTCCAGCTGAAGCGGTTGGTAATGTGTCCGGACCTGCCTTAGAGGAGCGACTTTCGAGGGCGAAGTCGTTTGATGACGAGGAGTTTGTACAGGTCCCAGGCGACCATTTTCCGTCTGGGTCGAGACAACGTGATACTCCTGTTGAGGCCGACTCAGGTTCTGATATTGGTCCTGACGAGGTGAGGGCCTTTACAGAAAGACGGACTCGCGTGGTGGTAAGGACGGAAGGTCCGAACCGTCACATAATCATACCTTCATATCTCAACCTTTTGGTCGACAAGCAGCGTGCGGTACCGTCGTTCTTTCCGCTATGTTCTGAGGTTGAGAATGAGACTTTGCGGTCGCTGAGGGACGTCGACCTTTCTCGTGGCATATCCGGGATGGCCTTGCGGGTGAGTGTTTTGATTGTCTTCTATTTTGTCGGTATTGCTTGTTTTGAATTGCTTTCTTTCTTTTTGTGCCAGACTTTCCTTCTAGACATCGAGCGCAACCGCCGAGAGGAGGAAATGGTGGCTCGATACGGGAGAATGGAGTCGAAATACAAGGAGTATCGCTCCAAGTATCGAAAGTTGATCAAGAGCGTGGGCGAGGATGGGCAGTTCCAGGGGATGTGTGACGAGATCACGAGGAAGAGCAAGGAGCCGAAGGAAAAAGATGAAGGGATCCTGAGGGCCGTCAGCAGATGCAGCGAGCTGGAGGAGACCTTGAAATCTAAAGAGGAACTCGAGCTAGGAAGGGGGTGGTGGCGGAGAACTCGGACCTTAAGGAGAAAGTGGTTGCCTTGAGGTTGGAGTTGGAGACGGCAGAGAAGGTAAGGATAGCCTTGTTGGCGGAAACGGCGGCTCTGGCGGGGACTCTACGGGCTAGCCGGCTTGAACAGGTTAGTGAGGCGGAGACTTCGGCGCGCAGAGCTGCGGTGTTAAAGGAGCGAGTTAGGAGTTTGGAAATTGAGTTGGGGATTTCCGGCAAACAAGTAGCTGCTTTAAAGGCTGAAAAGGAGGAGTTGGTTGGCCCTTCGACTTCTCAGGTTCCTGCCGATGTGAATGTACCTCGAGCACTTTACGAGATGTGGGTTCACGCCGAGGCCCAGTTGGATGTGTACAGGTCATTGAGAACTGTGGGCAGGGTGTCTGAGGAGGAACTTGCCGAAGTTCATGGCAAAGCGCGAACAGCTCGCGAGGCTTGTGGTTATGCTCTTGATTCGCCCAGCGGGAGTGATACTGATGATGGCGATGATGACGCGGTTGATAGGCTTGCCTCTGATCCTTGGTACGATGACGAGTACACTGGGGATGATGCAACTTAGTGCTTTGTATTTTTTGTGCCCTTTTTATTTTGTCAACCCTGTCTTGATGTTCCTTCATTTGGTCTCGCAGCACCTTGTTTTTGTTTTCCATCTCCTCCATCTTTCTCAGGATGGCCAAGAGTGTGCTGCTATCTGCAAATTCCACGGGGTTAGGGTTACTTGTTTGGCAAGGAGCCGGGTGCTCACTGGCATTTGCTTCCGCTGGTGTGATGTTCCTAGCCGTTGTCGGGGTAGGCTTGTCGAGGAACTCGTTCATCGTGTTTGTTAACTAGACTTCTAACAGTCTTTTCACCGCCGGTGGTGCTTTTTCCGATGTTGATGTGGAAGCACCTTTATCGCGAGCGGGAACCACACGTTCGTGGAGAGGGGGTGAATCGTTTTGCTCCGTTGTGATGCCGGGTGTGGTGTTCAGTTCTCCCCCGTCATCTTCCTCGTTGATGGCGTTCAAGAGATTAGTGGTGACATCTGCTATGGCCTTCAATCTCTCTTCTCCTTTTCCAGTCATTGTTAGTATATGCAGATAGGAGGAAACGATTGTATGCGTTGTTACTCGCCTGTTTTTTTTTTTTTTTTTTTT
>ML249509.1:0-22115 GCA_005239495.1 Nicotiana undulata | reverse complement strand
GGGAAACGATTGTATGCGTTTTTACTCGCCTTTTTTTTTTTTTTTTTTTTTTGCTAGATCCAACAGAAACTACAGATTTTAACTAAAAAATCCCTACAGACGGCGCCAAATTGTTTTACCAAAAACGTGTTAAGATCCTTAATAAATAGTTTTATGTTGGGTTAATCTTAGCTAAGTTTAATGACTATTAGATCTAGAAAAAACACAAGTCCTCAAGTGAAACAATAATGTTGTAGTAAATGTCACCCTCTTGAGTTGAGAATGATTGACGATAAGTAGTGTGCGAAAATAAGAATTGAATGCATGCAATGGCAATAAATGAACCACAAACCACACGTCCAAATGTCGTGCGTTGAATACTGGAAACCTCGTTTGTCAGCTGATGGAATATTCAGTAAAGTGAGAGATTCAAGACTCTTGGATCTATAATATTTAGAAAGGTGGTTTACAGTGTTTGAGTCAATAGATAAAACAAAGTGAATATGCTCTTTAGATAGCTGTCAGGGTACAAAAGTTGCCCTTCCTTTTTTCTATCCCTTTCTATTTATAGGAGACAACCCTCTGAAAGCCCTAGAAAGTGTTGGAATATTTCTTGTCTACGACTAGAACTTCGGCCATCATCATCGACATCAGTAATTTCACTCCCTCCGAATTAGGGGGTCCGATTCCACTCGTGGGTCGAGCTGTGGCTCGACCTCGACCATTGTTGTTATCAAGGTCGACCCGAATTTTGGTCAATACAATTTCTAAGACAGATTTCCTTTTTCTCAACACTTTCCTTGTCATTTAATTAAACAGGCTCATTGGGATGATATAATATTGCATTATATGCATCACTTCACATCATAAACTCTTCTGCATATACAGTTGAAATCCCAACAACAACAAACTCCTACCGGGTGCAGATAGAGAGGTTGTTTCCAATAAACCTTCGGCTCAGCGAAGCATAAGCATAAAGTTGAAATCCCACTATATCAATTGTCTAGGGACCTGAGTTATATAGGTAGACGAGAAGGGTTGACCAAACACAGAGAATCACGTTATCAAGATAAATATTGACAATAACAGTAGACAGAGTTTTGATTTCCAGATGAAAGCAGAAATTTTTACACAAACCCTTCTTTAATCCAACTTTCAATTTCCAGACACAACAAAGACAATCAAACTAGTTGGCAAATATAAAAAAATTCAAAGAAATAAAGAAGAAAAATCCAGTTCCTTTAACAAATTATTTGGAAACAATTTAAAAAGGGGGAAAAGTACAGAGCACAATTTAGTTAAAGTTGCAATCTTGTGAACTACCGATTGAGAAAACAAATAGTAATTGAAATAACAAGGAAAGCATTTGTCATCACCTATACTCCTGCTGAGTGAAATTCGATGTTGGAGCTTTGACAATCAATCAATAGGGTCTTTACTCTCAAAAATTTCTCATTCTTTTTGGAAAGAGAGTACACAAATGTAAGGGAAGTACCAAAGAAGAAAAGAATCGAGGGAACTCGTAAAGGAGCGCGTATGATATGGAGGAAATTATTTTACATGTCAATTTTTCTTTTTTGTTTTCAACCGGTTATTTTTATTTTATTTTTACAATATTTTTTAGTTTGGCAAAAGAGTAAGTGGCCTATGATAATTGGTATAAATAATTTTGTTGTGTTATAAATAGAATTCTATTTAAAGAGATATTAGGGATTTTACTTGGTGGCTAAGTCACTCTTTCACTGTAAATAGAGGGGCTTATTCATTGTAATTCATCCCAAAATTCAATAAGAATTCATTCTCATTCTTTCTCTGCAATATTGTTCTTAATTTTTTATTGTTTCATAACACGTTATCAGCACGAGACTCTAACCAATTAGTAGAAGCTTTGGGATTAAGCATAATCATTGTCAATTATTTCATGAACTTCCTTCATGATTAAATTATGGATTTAAGGTACGTGTTTTACTTTATTTTTTTCTTTTAAATTCTTGACATTCTATAATTTTATTTTAAATACAAGCAAAGACAATAAACTTTGATTATAACTCTTATAGAGTTTGCAAGAAATTATTACCACCTGAAGTGGTAAAATTTATATGTCTTGCCATGATCAAATTCATGTATGATTGTGGGCAAAGAAATGGAAACTCGTCCCATTGAATTTGCTCCATTCTCATTCCCCTTAAGAGAATGTGATAGTAATATGTAACAAGTTTGAAAGAAGACAAAATTATTACATAAAGGTATCAATGTATGTGGACGTGGGAATAGACGAAATTATAATCGTCATCATTGCGGTAATGAGAATAATAAGGATTCTCAAAATAATCTTTCAATCTGTGAAAGTAATATTTGTCATCGATTTGGCATAAGATTTTGTAAAGCACATATAGATGATTATGGTCCATTCATGATGTGAATGTGACAACATATGATTTACGAATACATATTCATTCTTCGAAGAATATGAACGTGTTAGTGGTAGTGGATATATAACACTCACCTATAGAAAGAGGTTTGAGATGATATAAGAAAATAATGTCATTATTATGGCATGAATGGTCATTGGTCACGTACCAATTGTACGCCAAAATATTTTGGCAATGTGATTACTAAAGGGTAACAGTAATGCAAGAAACAGATCTTGCATATAATTTTGACAATGCTCATAATTTATAACTTTCTCTTTAAAAGTGATATTCACCATATGGATGTTGATGAATATGTGGTAGTACCAGATTAAATTAGAGCTTTGGAATAGCCAATTATTATTATTTTGGAGGAATACAATTGATTATCATGTCAATTTATTGTGTTGTAGTAAGTCTCAAAGAAACTTATTGAGTTTCTAAAATATTCGCGAAAATGGTTGGTTATATTAAGACTATAAATAAAGGAAATATTTAATATCTTCTATTACTACAACTTGTAGCGGGGTAATATGTGTGTTAAAATTATTCGCTTTATTCTCCAGTGTCACGACCCCAAAACCGCCCAGTCGTGATGACACCTATCGTGAAATCAGGCAAGCCACACAGTTCAACTAATTTAACTTATCTCAAGAAAACCATGGACTTGTAATAAAATTTCATTCATAATTGTTTGAAAAGTCGAAATTCAGTAAAACACAAAATAAGTCCCAACACTGGTGTCACCTAGTCATGAGCTATTACTACGACTAGGAAGATAAGGAAGGAGAAAATTAGAATGTGATCGCCAGCAGCAACCTCGAAGACTTTGGCTGGAACTCTATCAGTAATCAGCAACCGCGATCGGGTCCCGTTGTACCTGGATCTGCACACAAGGTGCAGGGGTAATGTGAGTACACCAACTCAGTAAGTAACGGGACCAAACTGTGGGATGAGAGGTAGTGACGAACTAAACCTCGGTTACAGTTATAACAAGAAACAATGTACAGAAATTTAGGCATGTTCACAGTTATCTAACAGTTCAAAATGACAAGATAAGTTCAGGTTCGAACAGTAAATCATGCATAACTCAGTATACTCTACATGCCAATGCATCAACTGTATGAAACGCACATGGTGCTTCCACTCTCACATGAAGGTCCACTCAGTACTGTATATGGATCTCATGGCCCAGGAAAGATCCATCCCAGAATATATGTACATGTGACAGTAGTCACTCAGTACTGAGGAAGGCCAATCCAGCCCACGGAGAAGATCCATCTTCAGATACAAACACTCAGACAAGATCCATGTCCAGGGAAGATCCATCCCTCAATATCATCATTGCGCTCACTGGGGGTGTGTTACAGTATCGTGATGGCGCCTAACTCCGATGTCAGGCAAGCCAACCTTAATTTGCTAGAGATCCCTTCTTAATTTATCAAACAATTTACTAACTCTTGTGAAATTTTAGAACTTAATTACGAAATAAATAGGTGATTTAAACAACCATAAAGAGATAAATAACTATATTAGTCACCACCAATAATTACAACCCAAAAGAATATAATATCCACTACGTAGGTGTGCTAGGAACTGGCGTCACGAGTCTACGGGCATCTAATAGAAATGAGCATCCAAAAGAAAATACAAGTTTGTCCTACTGTCTGATGAAGTATAAACAGACGTAGCAAAAGAAGAGAGGAACTCCAAGGTGCTTCCAGAGAAAAACGTCAAGGAAAGTAGCTCACCGAGAAGTCCACACCAGCTATAGGTCAGGGACGAACTCCAGACGAATACCCAGATGCACTTGCCTCAGAACCTGTACAATTAAGTACAGAAGCATAGCATGAGTACATAAACAAATATGTACCCAGTGAGTATCCCGTCTAATCTCGAAGAAGTATTGACGAGGTTGACATGATACTTACTAGGGTCAAAACAATGTAATTAAATGAAGGCTAGGCAGGAATAGCAGTCGTAGTAATCACAAGGACATGAAATATCAAGTATAAATTTGTAATTACCTTTGCATGTCAATTTCACTAGCATATAATTTTCTAAATTTCCTTTTCACATAAATCAATTTATACAAGTATCACAAAACTCTCAGTCAATTGAATAGCACATAGTATGCCGAAGCGCATGGCCGATACGTCGTAAAAATAAATGTGCACTGTCGAGGGTCGAAAGGCTCGAACCATAGATGCATCTATTACCCCGCTCGAGAATCGAACATGCGATGCGGTTGACATAATGATAGGGCTATCCCGCTCACAGATCATACATGCGACGCGGGTGCCCATATACATACACGGAATTATCAAGAGTTCAGGGATTCAATGGAGATTATACTTGAAGACAAGAATTAAGCAATGTAAATTTTGAATGTAACTTCCTAATATTCTCATACCAATTCAAGGATACTAAGCAACTCAAAATACATTTAAGGTCACATATATGACACATAAAAGCATGATTGTGAGTCCTAAAACTACCTGACATAACATAATAGTGGCTACGCACGGACTCTCGTCACTTTGTGCGTGCGTAGCCCCCGCAAATAAGGACATGCAATTATTATAATCACCTATGGGGACAATTCCCTCTTAAAAGGTTAGAAAGGAGACTCACCTCGTGCCAAGCCTACTTTCCGTGTCAAGAACGCCCGTAACTCCAAACTCGTCTCCCAAGGACTCGAAACTAGTCAAATATGGTATACATGAATTAATATTTGCTCAAAAGTATGAAATTTCCCTAATTAAGTAGTTATTTCAACCTACTTTGAAAAATCCCAAAATACATCCCGGGCCCACATGCTCGGATTTCGGAAATTCTCAGAGGAAACACTCACCCATAACCTAAGGATCATTAATATTTGGTTTTTGTATGATTTCATAGCTAACTAGTGGGAAAATTCCCTAAATTTCATAAAGCCCTAGGTTTCTACCATAACCCTTGGTTTACACTAATTAGGGGGTTAATTTACCTAGGAATTCGTGTATTAGACTAACATTAGGGTAAAAATCACTTACCTTTCAGTAGCTAGGTCGTTTGGCTCTTTTCCAAGCTCTCAAGGTTGTCAATGGAGGAAAGAAATGGTGTAAAGATGATGCATTCCCGTATTTTAAAAGACCTCACTACCTACAGGGTTTTCGCACATGCGGCTCGGGGACCGCACCTGCGGTCTCGCATCTGCGAGGACAATCTTACACCTGCGGATTTGGACAAGGGGGTCTGGGATCTCACCTGCGGAGAGGAGCCCGCACCTGCGAGAAATGGGCAGCCCTGCCTGAAGCCGCAGCTGCGAGGCAAGGACCGCAGAAGCGGTCTCGCACCTACGACTAGGCAACCGCAGGTGCGGTTACACCAGATCTAGTGCACCAACAGTTATACCTGCTGGTTTTTAGCCTCGTTTGATGCCCGAACGGCCTCTGGGCCCATCCGAGCCCCCGTCCAAATATATCAACAAGTCCCAAATCATAATACAGACTTGCTCGAGCCTTCGAAACACCCAAAACAACGCTAAAACTCAAAATCACACCTCAAAACCCCTAGATTCAAACTTAAGAACTTCAAGTTCTTGAATTCGATAACAATGCGCCGAACAACCCTATACTACTCGGAATGACCACAAATTTTACAAGCAAGTCATAAATGATATAACGGAACTATTCCCGATCTCGAAATTTTGTTCGGACCTCGATAACACAAAAATGCGTTCCAAACCTCAATTCTTGAACTTAAGGAATTATATTTCAATATATGGTGCCGAAATGCTCCCGGTCATCCAAAAATCATTCCAAACATACGCCCAAGTCCGAAATCATCATACGAAGCTACTGGAACCGTCGAAACTCGATTCCGAGGTCGTTTACTCAAAATGTTGACCGAAGATAGACTTGGCCTTAAAAGCCAACCTTAAGGAACCAAGTGTTCCTATACCATTCCAAACTCTTCCAAATCCCGAACCACCCGTCCTCACAGGTCATAAAATTAAAAGCAACTACGGGAATTCTTATTTAGGGGAGCGGGGTCCTAGAACGCAAAACGACCAGTCGGGTCGTTACATTCTCCACCTCTTAAACAAATGTTCGTCCTCGAACGGGTCTAGAATCATACCTGAAGTGCTGAATAGGTGTGGATATCTGCTCTGCATGTCCTCCTCGGACTTCCAAGTTGCCTCCTCGACTGGTTGTCCCCTCCAATGGACCCTTACGGCAGAAACTCTCTTGGACCTCAACTGGCGATCCTGCCTGTCAATAATAGCAACTGGCTCCTCCTCGTAGCCCAACCTCTCATCCAACTGAATGGTGCTGAAATCAACCACGTGAGAGAAGTCGGCGTGGTACCTCCGGAGCATGGATACATCAAAGACCGGATGAACTTTTGATAAACTGGGAGGTAAGGCAAGCTCATAAGCAACCTTCCCAACTCGCCTCAATACCTCGAAAGGACCTATAAACCTTGGGCTCAGCTTTCCCTTCTTCCCGAACCTCATTATACCCTTCATCGGTGAGACCTTCAACAGGACCTTGTGTCCCTCCATAAATGATATGTCACACGCCTTCTAATCCGCGTAACTCTTCTGTCTGGACTGTGCTGTGCGGAGCCTCTCCTAAATCAACTTTACTTTCTCTAAAGCACTCCTCACCAGGTCGGTGCCATATAACTTAGCCTCACTAGGCTCAAACCACCCGATAGGAGAACGACATCGCCGGCCATACAGGGCCTCAAATGGAGCCATCTCGATACTGTACTGATAACAATTATTGTAAGCAAACTCGGTCAAAGGCAAGAACTGATCCCACTGACCTCCGACATCAATCACACATGCCATGAGTATGTCTTCCAATATCTGAACTGTCCGCTCCGACTGACCATCAGTCTGAGGGTGAAATGATATGCTGAGATCTATCTGGGGGCCCAACTCACTATGCAATGCTCTCCAGAAGTGCGACGTGAAATGAGGACCTCGATATGATATAATGGACACTGGAACATCGTGAAACCGTACTATTTCCCGAATGTAGATCTGGGCCAACCTCTCAGAAGTATAAGTAATATCTATTGGAATGAAATACGTCGATTTGTTCAACCTATCCACAATGACCCAAAACGCATCAACCTTTCGCAAAGTCCGTAGCAACCCAACCACAAAGTCCATAGTGATGCGCTCCCACTTCCACTCAGGAATGGGCATCTGCTGAAGTAGGCCTCCTTGCCTCTGGTGCTCATACTTAACCTGCTGGCAATTAAGACATCTAGCCACGTACTCCATTATGTCCTTCTTCATCCGCCTCCACCAGAAATGCTGCTTCAAGTCAGCACCAGGATGAACAGAATACCGTGAACTGTGAGCCTCCTCTAGAATCCTCTCCCTCAGGCCATCAACATTAGGAACACACAACCGGCCCTGAAGTCTCAGAACACCATCCTTACCCATAGTAACCTCCTTGGCACCACCCTGAATCACTATCTCCCGCAGCTTTGCCAAGCACAGATTATCAAACTGTCGGGCCTTAATCTCACCCAATAACGAAGACTGAGCCACCACGTGGGAAAGCACTCGGCGGGGCTCTGAAAGGTCCAATCTCACCAGGCGATTAGCCAATGACTGAATGTCCAAGGCTAGAGGTCTCTCCTCTACAGCGATGTAAGCCAAACTACCCATACTCTCCGCCTTTCTGCTCAAGGCGTCTACTACCACATTTGCCTTGCCCAGATGATAAAAGATGGTGATGTCATAATCTTTCAACAACTCAAGTCATCTGCGCTGCCTCAAATTAAGATCCCTTTGCTTGAACAAGTGCTGCAAGCTGCGGTGGTCTGTATAAACCTCACAAGACACCCCATACAAGTAGTGCCTCCAAATCTTAAGAGCATGAACAATCGCCGCCAACTCCAGATCGTGCATAGGGTAATTCTTCTCATGAATCTTTAGCTGGCGCGAATCATAAGCAATAACTCTCCCTTCATGCATCAACACACATCCCAAACCAACACGTGAAGCGTCATAATAGATTGTATACATCCCAGAACCGGAAGGCAATATCAGAACTGGTGCTGAGGTCAATGTTGTCTTGAGCTTCTGAAGGCTCGCCTCACTCGTCGGACCATCGGAACGGGGCATTCTTCTGAGTCAACCTAGTCAATGGGGATGCAATGGAAGAAAAACTCTCCACAAATCGGCGATAATAACCTGCTAGACCCAAGAAGCTCCTGATCTCTGTAGCTGAAGTAGGATGTGGCCAACTCTGGACTGCCTCAATCTTTTTAGGATCAACCTTGATACCCTCTCCGGATACCACATGTCCCAAGAATGCCACGGAATCCAACCACAAATCACACTTGTAGAACTTAGCATATAGCTTCTGTCCCCGCAAAGTCCAGAGAACAAGTCTCAAATGTTGCTCATGCTCTCCCAGGCTACGTGAGTAAATCAAAATGTCATCAATGAAGACAATGAAAAAAGAATCAATATACGGCATGAACACCCTGTTCATCAAGTCCATAAATGTTTCTGGGGCATTAGTTAAGCCAAAGGACATCACTAGGAACTCATAATGGCCATATCTCGTACGAAAGGCAGTCTTCGGAACACCCGAGTCCCGAATCTTCAACTGGTGGTACCCCGATCTCAAGTAGATCTTAGAAAACATGAGAGCACCCTGCAACTGGTCAAACAAATCATTGATACACGGCAACAGATACTTGTTCTTAATGGTGACCTTGTTCAACTAGCGGCAGTCAATAAACATCCGCATAGAACCATCCTTCTTCTTCACAAATAACACTGGAGCACCCCAAGGCGATACACTTGGCCTGAAAAACCCCTTAGCCAACAACTCCTCAAGCTGCTCCTTCAACTCCTTCAACTCTTTTGGAGCCATACGGTACGGGGGAATGGAAATAGGTTGGGTGCCTAGGGCCAAATCAATACAGAAATCTATATCACGAGTCGGAGGCATGCCTAGAAGGTCTGAAGGAAAAACATCAACAAACTCTCGAACCACTGGCACTGAATCGATCGTTGGAGACTCGACGGTGGTGTCCCGCACATAAGCAAGATAGGCCAGACAACCCTTCTCGACCATATGTCGAGCCTTCAGGAAGGAAATAACTCGACTGGCTGCACTAACTGAGGAACCTCTCCACTCCAGCCTAGGCAACTCGGGCATGGCTAGGGTGACTGTCTTGGCATGGAAATCTAGGATGACATGATAGGGAGATAGCCAATCCATGCCCAAATAATCTCCAAATCAACCATATCGAGCAATAGGAGGTCCGCTCTAGTCTCGAACCCACAAAATGTAATCGCACATGACCGATAAATCCGGTCTACCACCACAGAATCGCCCACGAGAGTGGACACATAAATAGGAGTACCCAAGGACTCGTGAGGGACATCTAGGAAATAAGCAAATAAGGCTGACACATATGAATAAGTGGATCCTGGATCAAATAACACTGATGCCTCTTTACCACATACTGAAATAGTACATGTGATCACCGCATCTAAGGCCACTGCATCTTACCGGGCCGGAATAGCATAGAATTTGGATGGAGCACCAGATGACTGGCCTTCGTTGGAATGAATAGGAGCTGGCTAAGCTCCCCCTGCCTGGCCTCCACCTCTGGGACGACCTCTACCAGCCTGTCCTCCACCTCTAGGTGGACGAACCGTTGGTGCTGAGAATGTAGGATGATAACTCTGCTGAACGGCCTTTCCCCTAAGCCTGGGACAAGTCCTCCTCATATGGCCTAGGTCCCCGCACTTATAACATCCCCTCGGTACCATAGCTTGCTACCCTGAAGATGAAGAACCCTGGATAGATGGGGGATGGTGAGAACTCTCTGGCATGGCACTAAAGTAAGGACTAGAAGACCCCTGATGATTGAAATACCCGCCGGGGGAACCCTAAATGGATGGTGGGCGGTAAGAACTCTCTGGCATGGCGCTGAAATAGGGCCTCACTGGAACACCACGGGGAGGTGGTGGAGGAGCTGAATATGGAGGCCTGCTAGGCTGGACCCTACCGAACTGACCTCTACCCTTGGTTGGGGCACCTCTAAAATCTCCAGAAAATCTAGCTCTCTTATCCTGCTGACCCTGCTCTCTGCCCCTCGATCGATAACCCTCAATCCGGCGACCTATCTCAACCACAAGCTGATTGGGAGTCCCCATCTCCACCTCTCGGGCCATGTTGGCCCTAATACCTGAGTGCAACCCAACTACAAATCTCCGCACTCTCTCGGCATCAGTAGGAAGTATCATAAGGGCATGACGAGACAACTTAGAAAACCTGGCCTCGTAGTCTGTCACCGACATCTGTCCCTGCTCCAGCTGCTCAAACTGATACCGCATCTCTTCCCTCTTAGAGGGTGGAATATATTTATCCAGGAACAACTGAGTGAACTGCTCCCAAGTGATGAAAGGGGAACCTGCCGGTCTACCAAGGATATAGGACTGCCACCACCTGCGGGCCCTGCCCTCTAACTGGAAAGTAGTGAAGTCAACTCCATGGAACTCCAATATCCTCATGTTGTGCAGTCTGTCCCTGCACCTATCAATGAAGTCCCGGGCATCCTCGCCATGCTCACCTCCGAAGATATGAGGGTGCAATCTGGTCCATCTATCCAATAACTTCTGCAAATCGCCCTTCGCAGTTGGTCTGAGCTCAGGTGCTGCTGCTACAGGTTGGGCTCCACCTATGGGCAGTGTACCCGGGGTCTGATATGCTGCTGCTGCATGTCCTACGGCCTGGGCAGTAGGGGTCTGGACTCCCACTCCCGCCTGAGATGTGGCAGGATCAGCTGGAAATAAACCAGCCTGAGTCATAGTATCCATGAACCGCATCGTACGACCCATGACCTCCTGGAAGCCTGACGCAGTCATAAAGTCCATCGGAGTAGGATCCGCTGAGGGTGCTAATGGAACGGCTCTGGGACGCCCTCGTCCCCTACCTTGGGTCGGTGCCCTCCCCCGGCCTCAGACTATGGGGGTTGCGGCCCCTCCCGGGTCTGGAACATCGGCTGCGCATGTCCTCACCATATGTGAGAGAATAGAAGAGTGAGATTCATTATACCATCAATTGCACGATAGAATATGAACAAAGAGAGATTTCCTAACACCCTATAGCCTCCTAAAGATAAATACAGACGTCTTCGTATCGATCTGCAAGACTCTATTAGGTTTGCCTGTGACTTGTGAGACCTACGTGAACCTAGAGCTCTGATACCATGTTGTCACGACCCAAATCCTAATTTAGGTCGTGATGGCGACCAACTCCGATGTCAGGCAAGCCAACCTTAATTTGCTAGAGATCCCTTCTTAATTTATCAAACAATTTACTAACTCTTGTGAAATTTTAGCACTTAATTACGAAATAAACAGGTGATTTAAACAACCATAAAGAGAGAAATAACTATATTAGTCACAACCAATAATTACAACCCAAAAGAATATAATATCCATTACGTGGGTCTGCCAGGAACTGGCGTCACGAGTCTACGGGCATCTAATAGAAATGAGCATCCAAAAGAAAATACAAGTGTGCCCTACTGCCCGATGAAGTATAAACAGACATATCAAAAGAAGAGAGGAACTCCAAGGTGCTACCAGAGAAAACCGTTAAGGAAAGAAGCTCACCGAGAAGTCCACACCAGCTATAGGTCAGGGACGAACTCCGGACGAATACCCAGATGCACCTGCCTCAGAACCTGTACAATTAAGTGCAGAAGCGTAGCATGAGTACATAAACAAATATGTACCCAATGAGTATCCCGTCTAATCTCGAAGAAGTAATGACGAGAAGTCGACATGATACTTACTAGGGTCAAAATAATGTAATTAAATGAAGGCTAGGCAGGAATAGCAGTCGTAGTAATCACAAGGACATGAAATATCAAGTATAAATTTGTAATTACCTTTGCATGTCAATTTCACTAGCATATAATTTTCTAAATTTCCTTTTCACATAAATCAATTTATACAGGTATCACAAAACTCCCAGTCAATTGAATAGCACATAGTATGTCGAAACGTACGGCTGATACGTCGTAAAAATAAATGTGCATTGTCGAGGGTCGAACGGCTCGAACTATAGATGCATCTATTACCCCGCTCGCAAATCGAACATGCGACACGGTTGACATAATGATAGGGCTATCCCACTCATGGATCATACATGCGACGCGGGTGCCCGTATACATACACGGAATTATCAAGAGTTCAGGGATTCAACGGAGATTATACGTGAAGACAAGAATTAAGCAATGTAAATTTTGAATGTAACTTCCTAATATTCTCATACTAATTCAAGGATACTAAGTAACTCAAAATACATTTAAGGTCACATATAAGGCACATAAAAGCATGCTTGTGAGTCCTAAAACTACCGACATAACATAATAGTGGCTACGCACGGACTCTCGACACTTTGTGCGTGCATAGCCCCCGCAAATAAGGACATGCAATTATTATAATCACCTATGGGGACAATTACCTCTTACAATGTTAGAAAGGAGACTCACCTCGTGCCGATCCTACTTTCCGGGTCAAGAACATGCCCGAAACTCCAAACTCGTCTCCCAAGGACTCGAAACTAGTCAAATATGATATACATGAATTAATATTTGCTCAAAAGTATGAAATTTCCCTAATTAAGTAGTTGTTTCAACCTACTTTGAAAAATCCCAAAATACATCCCGGGCCCACATGCTCGGATTTCGAAAATTCTCGGAGGAAACACTCACCCATAACCTAGGGATCATTAATATTTGGTTTTTGTATGATTTCATAGCTAGTTAGTGGGATAATTCTCTAAATTTCATAAAGCCCTAGGTTTTTACCATAACCCTTGATTTACACTAATTAGGGGGTTAATTTACCTAGGAATTCATGTATTAGACTAACATTAGGGTAGAAATCACTTACCTTTCAATAGCTAGGTCGTTTGGCTCTTTTCCAAGCTCTCAAGGTCGTCAATGGAGGAACGAAATGGTGTAAAAGTGATGCATTCCCGTATTTTAAAAGACCTCACTGCCTATAGGGTTTTTGCACCTGCGGCTCGGGGACCGCACCTGCGGTCTCGCATCTGCGAGGACAATCTCGCACCTGCGGATTTGGACAAGGGGGTCTGGGCTCGCACCTGCGGAGAGGAGCCCGCACCTGCGGCTCCGCTCTTGCGGATTTTGATCCGCACCTACGAGAAATGGGCAGCCCCGCCTGAAGCCGCACGTGCGAGGCAAGGACCGCCGGAGCGGTCTTGCACCTGCGACTGGGCAACTGCAGGTGCGGTTACACCAGGTCTGGTGCACCAGCGTTATAGCTGCTGGTTTTTAGCCTCGTTTGATGCTCGAACGGCCTCTGGGCCTACCCGAGCCCCTGTCCAAATATATCAACAAGTCTGAAATCGTAATACGGCCTTTATCGAGCCTTTGGAACACCCAAAACAATGCTAAAATTCAAAATCACACCTCAAAATCCCTAGATTCAAATTTAAGAACTTCAAGTTCTTGAATTCGATAACAATGCGCCGAACCGACCTATACTACTCGGAATGACACCAAAATTTTCAAGCAAGTCATAAATGACATAACAGAACTATTCCCGGTCTCGGAATTCCGTTCGTACCTCGATAACACAAAAACATGTTCCAAACCTCAATTCCGAGGTCGTTTACTCAAAACGTTAATCGAAGTCAAACTTGGCCTTAAAAGCCAACCTTAAGGAACCAAGTGTTCCTATACCATTCCAGACTCTTCCAAATCCCGAACCACCCATCTCCACAAGTCATAAATTATTAAAAGAAACTACGGAAAGTCTTATTTAGGGGAACGAGGTCCTAGAACGCAAAACGATCAGTCGGGTCGTTACATATAGACTCCGGAGGGGCTCCTACAGCCCAAGCGTTATCATAAGCCAGACCTAGGCAAAATCAATATAACATGTTGCAACGTGCATCCCGACCCTATATCTGTCACTCAATATCAGGCTCTTGGCTTCACTCAGTCATCACTCTCCAGTCTCGCTCACATGGGCTCACAATGCATGAACTAGCTCGGATCAATGATATAACGTGCAAATCAATAATTACCGAGTCTTGGACATGATATGATATGTAATGACAGGACTGAGTATATAATATCAATGAAACACATGAGATGACAGCAATAAACGACCACCCGGGTCACAATAATATCGGCATGAAGCCTTAACATAATATCTAGCATGTTTGCATTAAGACGACCGCTCGGGTCTCAACAATATCGACATGAAGCCTTAACATAGTATTTAACATGATTTCTAGCCTGTTTGCATTAATCACATTGATAGAAGTGTGGATATCATCAAGAAAGAACCACTGAACGGTGCCATGGAATGAACCAGGTCACGAGTCTCACGGTGCACGCCCGTCACTTGGCATGTGCGTCACCCAATTCTAAACACATAACATGTAGTTCGGGGTTTC
Organism: Nicotiana undulata; assembly: GCA_005239495.1. Lineage (NCBI taxonomy): Eukaryota > Viridiplantae > Streptophyta > Magnoliopsida > Solanales > Solanaceae > Nicotiana > Nicotiana undulata. The sequence goes on along the minus strand of ML249509.1, from coordinate 7,249 downwards.
GAACCCTCATAACCAAGTTTGGAGGCGTTACTTACCTCAAACCGGGCACAACTCCTAATCCGCAATGCCTTTGCCTCTAGACTCGGCCTCCAATCATTCCAAATCTATCTAAATTAGTACCACATCGTCAATACATGATAAAGGAATAAAACCCACGCGAAAATTATCAAATTTAGTAAAAAATCCCGAAATTGGTCAAACCCGGCCTTCGGGCCCACGTCTCGGAATCCGATAAAAATCACAACACTAGCAACCTTACCCTCTAACGAGTCTATACATACCAAAATCATCAAAATCGGACCCCAAATGGCCTCTCAAATCCCCAATTCATACTCTCCACTTTCAAGCCCTTATCTCCAAAGGTTTCCCAAAATTTTCCACTAAAATCATGACTAAACAATGGAATAATTGTGATAAACAGAAGATACAAGGTCCAAGTAGCTTACCTCACTGAAAACACTTACTTCCCCCTTGAAATCATAGCTCAAAGCTCCCAAATCCGTCAAAAATGGTGAAGAAATGGATGAAAATTCGCGAAGGCAACCTATTATAGGTTCTGCCCAGCGACGCCCGCACCTGCAGACAAAATCTCGCACCTGCGGCACCGCACCTGCGGAAAATCCGCCGCAGGTGCTGTTTTTACTTAAAAACCAAATTCCGCTTCTACGGCCTCCTTTACGCAACTGCGGGCTCGTAGGTGCGAGCCAACCTCCACACCTGCGCTCCTAGGCCAGGCTCCCTATTTCCGAATCTGTGCAAGGTCGTCCGCACCTGCTCCTTCGCACCTGCGGCTCCCCGTCCGCAGGTGTGGCCACACCAGAAGGCCTGCACCAACAACCAATTTGCTGCATTATCCCAACTTTTAATTTTTGTTAGCCATCCAAAAATCATCTTGAGGCCCTCGGGACCTCGACCAAAAGTACTAAAAAGTCATATATCAATATTCAAACTTAGTCGAACCCTCGGAACATCAAAAATAACATCAAAACACCAAATTAAATCCAAAATTCAAGCCTAAGGATTTCTAACTTCCGAAACTCGCCAACAATGCCGAAACCACCCAAACCACGTCCGAATGACCTAAAAATTTGCACACACATCCAAAATGACACTACGAACCCGTTCCAACTTTCGGAACTCCATTCCGACCCCGATAGCTAATTTTTCACTATCGACCGGAAATCGCCGAAAATCCAATTTCGCCAATTCAAGCCTAATTCTACCACGGACCTCCGAATGACATTTCGAACACACTCCTAAGTCCTAAATCACCTAAGAAGCTATAACAACCATAAAACCCACATTCTGAGATTATCTACCAATAAGTCAACTTTCGGTTGACTTTTCGAACTATTTAGCCAACTTAAAAGACTAAGTGCCTCATTTCTTTCCATAATCACTCTGAACCTGAGCCAACCGACCAAACACAATATAAATGAGCTAACAACACAAAATGAAGCAGAAATGGGGAAAATGCGGCTAAACTCTCAGAACGACCGGCCGGATCGTTAGATTCTCTCCCTCTTAAACAGACGTTCGTCCTCGAACGGGTCTAGAAACATACCTGGAGTCTCAAATAAGTGAGGATATCTGCTCCGCATCTCCCCCTCGGTATCCCAGGTGGACTCCTCCACCGGCTACCTTCTCCACTGCACCTTCACTGAAGCTATATCCTTAGACCTCAACCTTCTGACCTGACTACCCAAAATGGCTATTGGCTCAACCTTATAGGACATATCACCCTCTAGCTGAACCGTGATGAAGTCCAAAACATGAAACGGGTCACCAATATACTTCCGAATCATGGAAATGTGAAACACTGGATGCACACTCGACAAGCTAGGTGGAAAATCAAGTCTATAAGCCACCCCAACCCTCTGAAGCACCTCAAAAGGCCCCCCCAACCCTCTGAAGCACCTCAAAAGGCCCAAAGAACCGGGGACTCAACTTACCCTTCTTCCTAAACCGCATAGCACCTTTCATGGGTGACACCTTCAGCAGAATCTTCTCCCCAACCATGAAAGATACATCCCGGACCTTCCGGTCCGCATAGCTCTTCTGCCTAGACTGCGTCGTGCGAAGCCACTCCTGAATTAACTTCACCTTATCTAAAGCATCATGTACCAACTATGTTCCCAAGAGTCTAGCCTCACCCGGCTCAAACCAACCGACCGGAGATCTACACCTCCTCCCGTATAAAGCCTCGTACGGAGCCATCTGAATACTCGACTGATAACTATTATTATATGCAAACTTCGCGAGTGGCAGAAACTGGTCCCATGAACCCCCAAAATCAAGGACACAAGCACAGAACATGTCCTCTAGTATCTGAATAGTGTGCTCGGACTGCCCCTCCGTCTGAGGATGAAAAGTTGTGCTCAACTCAACCTGAGTACCCAACTCTCTTTGTACGACCCTTAAAAACTGCGGTGTGAACTGAGTACCTTTGTCAGAAATGATGGAAACCGGAACACCATGCATCCGAACAATCTCCCTGACGTAAATCTCAGCTAACCGCTCCGAAGAATAAGTAGTAGTACTAATAGGAATGAAGTGCGCAGACTTGGTCAATTGGTCTACAATAACCCAAATAGCATCGAACCTCCTCGAAGTCCGTGGGAGCCTAACTACAAAGTCCATGGTGATCCGCTCCCACTTCACGTCGGAATATCCAACCTCTAAAGCAATCCACCTAGTCTCTGGTGCTCATACTAGACCTGCTGACAATTGAGGCACCGAGCTACAAATCCAACAATATCCTTTTTCACCCGCCTCCACCAATAATGGTGTCTCAGATCCTGATACATCTTCGCGGCACCCGCATGGATGGAATACCGTGAGCTGTGGGCCTCATCAAGAATCAACTCCCGAAGCCCATCCACATTAGGTACACATACCCCACCATGCATCTTCATAACGCCATCATCACCAATAACTACATCCCTGGAATCACCTCGCCGGACCCTATTCTGAAGAACAAGCAAGTGTAGGTCATCATACTGGCTCTCTCTGATATGGTAAAAAAGAGAAGACCCAGAGGCTACGCAAGCCAATACTCGGCGGGGCTCCGATAGATCCAACCTCACAAATTGGCCCGCTAAAGCCTGAACATCCAGTGCTAAAGGTCTCTCTACTGCTAGAAGATATGCTAGACTCCCAAACTCTATGATCTACGACTCAAGACATCGGCCACTACATTGGCCTTCCCCGAATGGTATAAAATAGTGATATCATAGTCCTTGGGAAGCTCCAACCATCTCCCTTGACGCAAATTCAGATCCTTCTGCTTAAACAGATGTTGCAGACTACGGTGATCAGTAAAACCCTCACAATGCACTCCATACAAATAATTACGCCAAATCTTCAAGGCGTGAACAATGGTGCTAACTCAAGATCATGCACCAGATAATTCTTCTCATGAGTCTTCAACTGGGGCGAGGCGTAGGTAATCACCCTACCCGCCTGCATCAAAACACAACCAATGCCTATCCTCGAGGCATCATCATACACGATATAAGAACATGAAGCTGATATCAATACTAACACTGGGACTGTGGTCAAATCGTCTTGAGCTTCTGATAGCTCTCCTCACACTCGTCCGACTACCTAAATGGAGAACCCTTCTGGGTCAATTCGGTCAAGGGCGAAGCAATAGAAGAAAACCCCTCCACAAAGCGACGGTAATATCCCGCCAAACCAAGGAAGCTCCTAATCTCTGTGGCTGAGGACGGTCTGGGCCAACTTTACACCGCCTCTATCTTCTTCGGATCTACCTGAATACCCTCAGTGGACACCATGTGCCCCAAGAAAGATACCGAGCCAAGCCAAAACTCACACTTGGAGAATTTTGCATAAAGCTTCTTCTCCCTCAATCTCTGCAATACAACTCTCAAATGCTGAGCGTGCTCCTCCTGGCTACGAGAATACACCAGGATGTCATCAATGAACACAATAACGAAGGAATCCAAATATGGATGAAATACGCTGGTCATCAAAATACATGAACGCTGCTGGGGCATTGGTCAACCCAAAAAACATCACCAAAAACTCATAATGGCCATAACGGGTCCTGAAAGCCGTCTTGGGAATATCTGAATCTCGAATCTTCAGCTGATGATACCCGGATCTCAAGTCAATCTTAGATAACACCCTGGCTCCCTGAAGCTGGTCAAACAAATCATCAATGCGAGGCAAAGGATACTTATTCTTAATTGTAACCTTGTTCAACTTTCTGTAGTCAATACACATTCTCATGAAACCATCCCTTTTCTTCAGAAACAACGCCGGTGCACTCCAAGGTGACACACTAGGCCGTATGAACCCCTTATCTAGGAGTTCCTGAAGCTGCTCTTTCAATTCTTTCAACTCCGCCGGTGCCATACGATACGGTGGAATAGAAATAGGTTGAGTGCCTGGCACCAAATCAATACCAAAATAAATGTTCCTATCAGGCGGCATACCCGACAAGTCTGCAAGAAACACGTACAGAAAATCACGGACTACAGGAACAGAATCAATAGTGGGAGTCTCACCACTGACATCCCTTGTCACACCTCCTTTTTTCCTAATAAGGCTGGGATAAGGGAGTTTTTCCAATTAAAGTGACATAAATCGAATTTGGGATTATTTATTTAATTTCAGAGTCGCCACCGAATTTTTTTACGGTGTTCCGAGACATCATTTTTTATTTTAAAATCCCAAATCGAGGAAATTTTGACTCTGTTTAAAATTCCGCGAAACTAGAAGAATGAGTAAGGAATTATGTTAATCCTGGAGAAGGTGTTAGGCACTCCCGAATTCCGTGGTTTTAGCACGGTCACTCAACTATTAATAATTGGCCTAATTATCTGACTATCTATGTGTTTTAAACCTATTGTGCATTTTTAAACCTCTTGCACCGCTTTTAATATTTATAGAATTATTTTTGAAACAAGTCACGATGGCGTACACTTGTCATTTTTGTACACGTTGTAAACTGTGCCACATGAAATGCACCCATGATTTACAACATGTTTATTTTTATTAATGTTCGAAGTTGTGGTCGGATCGCATAAAATGCACACCCGAATGAGATTTACGTATCACGACTATGCCAAGAGAGCCGTACCCATAGACGTGATGATTTAATTATGCGTCTAAAGTAGACTACGGTTTTTCATGAATTATTTGTTTTCCTAATTTTTTCTAATATTAACTTAAGAGTCAACAGAATATTGGACTACAAAATATAGGTTTGTTCAAGGTCTTCTAAAACTAAGTTTGTTATGGATTCAAAAAAGGATGTGGGCTGACAAGAGGTATTAGAAATCTGGTCCAGTTTTCGTGTTAAATACACTGGGCCATTCCCTTTTATACAATTCCTAACAAGGAAACACATGTTGTCCGCCTCAAGAACAATTCATACAAAACAAAAATGACACACATATATATAAATCAAGGCATTTGAACCAAAATTAAGATTGTTTCTAATTAATTCAGAAATGTATAGTTTCTTTTTTTTAAAGAATAAAATGGAGTATTTAAATTGTTGGGTTTTACACCTCAGGCCCAATGGCCTAGGGTCCGGACTTATTCAGATGTTCCCAATTGGGCTAGTCTACAAGTCAAGCCCATTTCACATTGTTCATGTCTAATGAAATCAGATTTTATGTTTCTAATCTACTGGGCCTACTGGCATGATTTATAGGAGACCTAGAGTCCAGACTTGTTCAGGCTTATTGGGTCATTTTACAAGTCTGGCCCATCTACTGTATTCAACTTAAGAGAAATTAAATTCTTGGACATTTAAATAATAAAGTAGTCAAGTCCATTACAATAATCCAGAAATAAAGAGAAGGGGGTATAGTAATTTTACAAAAATAGATATACCTTTTACATTGTTGTTCAAATACAAAAATACAATTTTTCCTCCTAATATACATGAAAATAAATGCCTTAAGCTAAATAACATTTCTAAACTGCTACTGCTTCAGCTTTAACCAAACTAGAACTGCTCATTGCTTTAACAACAAGATCGAACACCTGCAACTTTCTACTGATTTTTCTAATCAACAAACATAAAAAAGGTTATGCATTGTTATGGGGTGAATCTGACCAATTGGTGGTCAGATTCACCTCCTTTAATGCCGTTTCAAACGTGAAATTATTAAGAACAGTAGTATAAGAATATCTCACCAGGCCTAAGTAGACAACATATTCATACTTAATAGGAAAAAACAAACAAGCCATACTTAACATGAATTTAACTAAACACAAACAAGCATAGACATTTTAACAAATGAAGTCTTATTTAATGCAAAGGGTTATTACATACCTATAAAGAGAAAGACAACAAGAAAATGACCAAATAAAGGTCAGAAATAGAAAGACCAGGAGTTTAAATAGCAGCAATGAAACCAACAGCAACAACCCAGAATAAACTCAGGAAATCAGCCACAAATAAACCAGTTTTGAAGTAGAAAATCATGGCTAAGTGTCACGACCCGAAATCCCACCTTCGGGCCATGACTGCGTCTAACGTTGAACCCGCTAGACAAGCCAACGTTTGAACTAAATAAAACTCATTAACAACTAAAGCGAACAAGGTAACTAAGGAATCGATGACCCACAATATGAAGGTTAACAAATTAGAAAAAATAATATAGCAGCTTCGAAATAAAACCCATGCACAACTCCCAGAACTGGTGTCATATACTCACGAACTGTCTAAGAGATTACTAAAACAAAGGTCTGAAAATAAGTACATAGGACTGTCTTTGAACTATCAGATAAGACAGAGCTGAAAGTGAAGAGTAGAAGGTGACGCCAAGGCCCACGAACGTCTGCGGGTCTACCTCGATTTTTCCTGTGTGAACTGATGGGATGCTCCGACCGTCAGTGACTACCGGGTCCGGCTGCATAGTCTGCACAACATAAAGAAGTGCAGGTGTAGCATCAGTAACCGACCCCATGTACTGAGTAAGTGCCGAGCCTAACCTCGGCGAAGTAGTGAAGAGGCTAGGACCGACAACAATATATGTACATGTGCAATTCTATATAATAACAGGAAAATATCGACGAAAATAAGCAAGTAAGACAGATACGGGGAGAACATATTGGGGGTAAAAGGGGAAACAAAATGCTAGCACGGTAGAAAAGGGTAATAACTGAAATGTAAAAGTAAAAGCAGGAATTTAACTTCTCAAACAGATAATGAACAGCAAAAGGCACGGCATGTCCCCTCGTGCATAACCTCACAATCACTCGGCAC
>ML249505.1:0-73619 GCA_005239495.1 Nicotiana undulata | reverse complement strand
GAGGGGGGGGTTGACTTCTGTTTGTTCCCTTGATTCTTCTATCCTGATTATCTATGTGATCAAGGGTTGGAGTAGCGTATTTCTCGAATGTAGGATGATGCGGGCTTTCATGGATTTATTTGATATCCATGAAGTATGTTGTGGATCTTTTTGAATTATTTGATTATCAAGAATTATCCGGCACTTATTGATCTCTTTGTGAATATCCCAAGAATTTATGGGTTATTTGAGACCCTCTTCAAGGGAATATGTATCCCTTTATATAGGTGTGCGTTAGGATTTAGAGTAGAGTAACTTCCAATAAACCCTAATAGACTCCTTGGATTCAAGAGTCCTGTAGTATCTTGAATTTAGGATTTAGCTTGATCCTTTAAAATTTCGATGTCTACAAATGCCCCTACTTCAAGGTTTGTCTGGGTGTAGGCTTGTCGAAACTTGAAGACAAGACTTGAAGTATTCTATCATTGCAACAAATAATTTTGAAACTTGGAGTTTTCGATTTACAGGAGGAAGAGATGAAGGGCAGAACTGGTCCCACTAGGCGTGCCAATTTGTTTGCAATAAATTTTCAACATACGAAAAATAAATTGCAACCACAAAAGAAGAAAGTGATTTATTAATAAACATTGCGGGTCACAATATATTTATTCCTTGATTCTTTCTCCGAATTGTTCTCCGTAATTCGAGGGCTGGATCAGCGTATTCTCGAACATAGGATGATACGGATCTCTTTGGATTATTTAATCTCCATGAAAGTCGATCATTGTATGAATATTCTTCTTTAAGTATTTAATTATCAACAAGAGTATCTATTGATCACGACATTATTTTGGATCTTAATCCCTTTGTGAATATGCCGAGAATTTATGGCTTTTTTTTTAGACCCTCTTCAACGAAATATGTATCACTTTATATAGGTGTGCGCTAGGGTTTAGGGTAGAGTAACTTCCAAGAAACCCTAATAGACTCATAGGATTTCAAGAGTCTTGTAATATCTTGAATTTACGATTTAGCTTGATCCTTTAAAATTTCGATGTCTACCCACAGAACTAGAAATTAAACCTAGTTTTACTCTAAAGGATCTTTCTCATTTTAGCATGATTTCAATGCAACTAAAATCTTTTTCAAAATGCTACATCTAAAGAGTGGTAACTTTTTTTTAGTGGAAAGTAGGACTAATTTCTCGAAATGAAAATTTTCTTTGTTTCAATTTATATGACGATGTCAGACTTTGAGAGCCAAACTAGCCGTTCTTTTTTACCGTAATTTTTTAGATGCCTTTTAAATATTTTATAATTGTTATAAATCATAATAGTCAAGTATACCAAAAACAATTTAAAAAGAGGTTGAACAGATAAAAAGCAAATATGACCAAATGTTAAAAAGAATTTTTATCTCCTATAGCAAATGTTGATATCTTAATTATTTTGAATAAATATCACTTTAAAAAATTATATTTTATAATTATCTTTTAATTTTTATAGCCAAATATCTATTTATGATCACATCTTACCTTTAAGTCACTAACTAAGCTGCCCTCTCTCTCATAAAATACGCTGCCCTCTCTTTCTACCAATCCCTTCTCGGAAACCCAAAACTTTCTTCTGCATCATATAAACCCTCCCTTCTGTATCCCCATACTTCATATTTTCCTATATTTAAAAAACTGTTTCCATTGAAACTGATACTCATAATGATTCTTCCGATAAATCTAGCAAATAAATTATCCTTTAAACGCTGTATTAAAGATGGAGATTTGGTAATTGTATACGAAAGATATGATACAACGAAAGCAGTAAAAGTCAGTGAGGATGCTGTTCTATAGAATCGTTTTGGTGCATTTAAGCATTCAGAATGGATAGGAAAACCATTTGGGTCCAAAGTTTTAAGTAATAAAGGAAGTTTTGTTTATCGACGAGACGACATTAGAGTTATTCTTGAACAAAAATGACGGGGTTTTGGTGCTGAGCAATTTGAAGAATCTGTTATCTTTTTTTTGATTATATGTCAATGTATCTCGCTGTATCAATTATACTGGAACCATTGAATTCATTTTTTTTCCATTGTATTCAAATGTATCTCGTTGTATTTCATTGTATTCACTGTCTTGCTATATTCTATGAATGTATTCATATTTTTCTTAATTAATATAATTTATATATTCAGATTTTTAATTGAGTTTGTTGAGTTATATTAGGACTCTATTTGTGTTAATTGATTCACTTCCCGTTTAAAAACAACGGAATATACCATGAATTGCGTTATTTACCTTATTGTATTCACAAATACATATCGTGAATACAATCAAATACAATAATCTGTCTAGCTGTAATCCACTGTTTCACGACGTGAATATAATCGAATATAATAATCTGTTTAGCTTTAATCCGCGAGAAAGATTATTGTAGGTTTGTGAAAATTTCCCATGTTAAATCCTAAAGGGCCTATAGAAAGTAGAAAAAATGAAAGAGAACCGGCGTACAAGGATTTCGAGGTTAAGGCGGTCAATTCGCTCAATTGCATTTAAGCTCACCACCTTAATTAGTAAACTTGTGAGTAAGCAAGTAGTAATAATTATGGACTTATTATAGGCGCATGGCAGCTCTCATGCGTATTTCGGAATGCTTTAAGTTTTAACGATCCGCAATGCAGAGCGTTTCCGCATTATGAAGGTAGTTGAGACTTGAGAAATCAATTATAAGAAATTTTTGTAGCAAATACAAAACTGCGGCGTAAATCATTTATTACACTATTTGGTTTGACTATTCTTATAAGTTGTTTAAGATTTAACACACCTAGTAAGAATTATTTAATTGCGTCAATTATACGAGTATTTGGCTAAGTCATTTTTTTTAAACTTAAAATGAATAACTGTGACTATATATGCCATTTAGAGCTTGTTTGGATAGATTGTGTCGTTTGATATCGTTTCATGATATCACGTACCAGCAAAAAGCCAAGGCCAAATCAGTCGTTACATAAAGTGACACATTTCGTCGTTATGTAACGACAGATTTAACAATACGATACAATAAAATTTAAATAACAATCAAAACAAACATCGTATTTAAAGTAACAATATATCCTACAAACAACCATCCAAACAAGCTGTTAAGGTTGGAACTAAAACTAGCTAAATAAGAGTAATTTCTGAAAGTGCCAAATATGTTTGATCAAACTTTTTTTAAAGTTAAACTGAAAATAATTTAAGTCATGAAGAGTAAAAATCTTCTGAAGTATACGTAATTAAACTCCTTTTGATTCCAGTAATAAGAAAGAGAAAAAGAAAAATAAGTACGGTTACAGGCACCCCTCCTCTCACACCTCTGCTCTCAGTGTCCTGAACTCTAGAGCATTAAATATAATTCTAAAAACTTACATAAGTTGTTTTCGCTCTGATTCTTCAAGTTTTCTCTAAATAGTTACTTACACAGTCACACTCTTCTCACCACTTTCGCTCTCTCGTCCTTGGTAGGTTTCTTATCCTCCTTCTCTCCTCACTTGAAACGTGAACAAGTAATTTTATTATCATTTTCATGCTTAATGATCGCTTATTGAACGATTATGTGGATATTTGCATAGATATATGTTTGTTATACGTGATCGTCTTCAATAATCTCTGTTTTATGCATTATTATTTGAGTGTTGATGTACTTTCACTGTTCATAGAAGCGATTAAGAGAAGAGTTTATTTTTCCTTTCTAACACTGTTTTTTCCATTACCTTTCTATTGGAATATATCTATAATGCTGTTTTCTCGGTGTAGTTTTTGCTATTCCTTTGCCTGGGTGGTTGTAGTTGAATATATTTCCTGCTGTTTGTTTTTATCTTTTATTTGAAGTGCAAGCTCTATTTAGACTAATACGAGCTTTTCCTCCTAAATTTCTATTAAATTTTGTCATCGGAATCATGTCTCATTTTAGAGAAGCAAAACAATTTTTTGCTTTCAGGGTGAAGGTTCAGAAATAAATGTTTTCCGCTAGATTTCTGGTTTTGCTTTCAATTTTGGCTTTGAAATGGCAAACTAAGGGTTTCGTAGTAGCTGCTTCTGCTCTAGTTGGAGCTATGTCTGCTGCAGCATACGTTAGTGTGATTTGTAAATGAGAGTTACATCAAATAAGTCAATATCATGTGGTTGAGTTACGTTTTGTTTTGACTTGGTTGTTTTTTTATTTATTTGAGCAAAGCGCATTTACTTGATTCCAAAAATTTTGCTCTTACGCTAGGCTTTTTGTATGTTTCAGTACTTGTCTAATGTATAAGATGTTACTAGCAATGTTGTGCTGCTGCCTCAAGGTATAGAGCTGGACATTATTGTCTAATCTGCACATTGCAGTTTAGCTACAATTTGTTTCTTTTTTTCTTCTTAGGTATCTTGTGAAGTCATTATGGGTTGTTTGAGGTTAGATTTTCAGTCTTGAAAAGAAGATTGTTTTTCTCAAATCTTGTGAAATATTTTGAGGTGTCAAGCAACGGAGTAAGAAGACCAAACTAATTGATTCTTAGAATGACATCACTGCGGTTAAGATTAATACAACCTGTTATAATTGCAAAATATAACTCCATAAAAGTTCTAAGCATTATGACTCCATAAGCTTACGTGGACTACTCTTGTTAACTTATGTTGTAGTTGTAGAAGGTAGATTTTGGCCTACCTCTTCCTTTCTTACTTTTTGTTCCCGAGTTATTTTATTATCCTTGGCACATTGTCCTTTGTTCTGTTTCTCTAGAGCTGCTCAAAATTTATATGAACTGTGTATCTTTTTTTATTTTTTTTGGCTCCATTGCTTTTTGTTTATAATGCTGACCTGTAAGCTTCTTTGTAGATAAAGGTTGTACTTGGAGGCCTTAACCCTCCACGGTCTTTCACTAGTTGCTGTATTTTCCTTCGCTTCAGCGATCAGTAGTCTACTTCCTGTGGTTTGTGTAAGTAATAATAAAACTTTCGTTTGTTTTACAGCAAGGAAGTTCTTTCAAGAGCAGCACAATCAGCATAATCTTGAACTTAAGTTAATCTTTGCATTTTCCTTTGCAATGGCTAAAATGTGGCCTTTGGTTGCCTTGAACAGGACTGTACCTAAAATAGCTTTGAGTGAATATGAAATCAATAATTCAAGCTTTACATGCGTAGTGTGATACTTCAAACCCACTGCTACAGTTTGTCAACTCCAATTTTTGCAATATTAAGATAGATTCCTATGTTTCACGCATCAATCATTCTTGAACTCATCCTTTTATAGAGGCTTTTTCCTTAGCTTGCTTGTAAGCTTCCATGGCTTATCATTGGTATCTAGGTCAAATAAGTTATATCGATGGATTCCAGAAACTCTAGCAATAAACTATTGATCGAGAATTGAAATATTTCAGCAGAGAGTCTTATTATCCTATTAGATTGTCTCAACCACATTCTTTTCCTCGGTAACAACAATTACCATGGGATTGTACTTGCATATTCTCCCAATTTCGCCCTATTAGCTCTTCCTACGCACAAAATGTTTCTCTTGGTTACTTCTTCCTTTCTGTGTTTGTTCATATGATGCACTTAACTAGTGATTGGATTTGTGATCTCAAGATAGTACATGTTTTCTCAATCTGGATTCTGGACAGCTTTGTTTACTCGTCTTGGTCATTAAAACACATAAGAGTACATTGTAGAACCTCTGACATTAATTACTAGTGATGTTACTTTGTCTTTCTCTTCTACTACAAAGCGCAGAGAACATTTATGAAGTCGGCCTTATACAAAGTTTCCTAATGCTATCACAAGTTAATGCATCATCGTGCATTTCGAATTCACACTGATGATAAGCTTGTAATTCTTCCCAAAGCCCTTAGCAGGAAGACCATCTTTTTTGCTCATAAGAAACAAGTATCACTATTTCATCCCTAAACGTCTTCCATGGCATGCTTTTTAACATTCTTAATGTTCATAAAAAGTACTTGAACCTAGTATACCCTCCCTCATGATTGCATAGAAACATTTTAACATACTTACGATATATGTGGATTTGACACTGGCTTGCATCAAGTGTTTTTTTTTGTTGTTCTCATTATACTTTAATTCTCGAAAATAAAGAGTTAATGATAGAGGCAGAAGCGAGGTTTACTTAGTGTGTGATCTTTAGTCTTTTCTGGTAGTTGTTGAGTGCTAACTGGTACAGATCAAGCTGTGCAGGTTTGACAAGAATTGTGATTACCAACTCTTTCAAGTCATAGACTTCAACATCATTGCTCCTCGACTGGCAGGTCATTTATGTGAAAAAAGAATGGGGGCTGGAAGAAAGACAACAACACTCGCTCTTAAGGAGAAAACCAAATCCATGTCGACAGTTAACTGTAGTGCATCAGCTAGGAATCTGAGAAAGGCCGACCTTGGAGCAGTAATTTTTGGATGCACGCATGCCACACATAAGGAATGCCTGCGCAAACAGCTGTTTGGTTAGTTTTCTATTATCAAATTCTTGTATCGGTACTATTTTATCGGGTGAAGATTGCACAACAGTTAGATAATGTGGACCTTTATTTTTTACTTGATCTTGTTCACAGGTCTACCAGAACCTCATTTCTCATATGTGAAGAAAATCAGCATGGGTTTAACACTATTCCTATTCAACTATAGTGATCGTAAGCTCCATGGCATCTTTGAGGCTTCTAGCCCTGGACAATTGAATATCAATCCATATGGGTGGACTAAGACTTCTGATGGATCAGAAGGTACAGCATATCCAGCACAGGTACAAGAATTTGTCCTACTTACTTTGGTGTTCTAGTTTTTCTGTAATTTACTAGAAAATCCAAGTTACTAACCCTAGTGCGCTCTCTTCTTTGGAAAGGTAAGAGTCCGAGTGCGGCAAAGGTATTGTCCCTTGACTGAAGATCAGTTTGCCTCAATCATTGGCGACAACTATTATGCGCGAGGGCTCTTTTGGTTTGAGCTGGATCGAAGCCAAACCAGAAGATTGGTTGACTTGTTTTCATCTTTGCCAGCGTTAGATGAAGCTTCTGGCCTGCTAAAGTCATCTATGAGGAACAATCTTTTCAAAAGTCTACCAATGACTAGACCAGTAGATGCAGTAGGTGAAATGAAAGACCGGGATTCAGAGGAAAGACCGGATCACTTGGATCACTGTGGTTGGGCAGATGCTTCCATTGGTACTACTAGGAAGCTAAGTTGTGGGAATTCTGTGCTAGGAAGCACTGGTGCATCTACAGCAGTAATCGAACCCAAGTCTTATACACAGAAGTCGTGGAGTTCATTGTTTAAATCTTCAGCTTCAGACATGGATAAGTTAGATGCAACTTCTGACTTGGACAAGATAGATCCGCTGCTGAACTCATCTTCAAGTCCTACTTCACCACCCCCAGATAAAAATAGAATGGATTGGGAATTATGTCTTGCATCTTCTGTTGACAAAGAAGGGCATAAGTATCAGGTGTGGGGCTTAGAGGATCATGAAGAACCTGTTGAATTGACATCGAGCTTTATCTATTCTTCACTGCAGAACGAGTCAATCTCCCCCAGTCAGCAGAGCAAGTTGTTTGAAAGGCAATACACAGAACAGGAGAGTGAGCATTCTGAAATCACTACTTCTGAGTTGAATCTTCAGCAGATGAATGAACTGAAAATTGAATGGGAGTCACCGTGTGGGGAAAGTCAGAACTCAGAATCCTCTACGGGCAATGATAATGTCGAAATGCCGGATGATGGACCAAAAAGTCTGATGGGCTTAAAGGAGGAAGGTCAAAGAGAAACTTCTCAGACATTTTTAGCTGTTAACATTGGTTCTGAAGATAGAAATTCCGAATTGCTGGAGATACCCCAACAAGTGGACCCTTCTGAACTTTTAGCCGTTGTAGCTAAGGTAAATTAAATTGTTCCTTTGACCAGTCTGGTTTGCCTGAGCTTTCCTCCCTTTTGCTGCTACTAATAGACCATAATAAATTATCTTTGAAGTTAATTGGAGAAGTGGAGGGATTGAAGAGGTCTAAGTTGGAACAAGACCTGAAAATCATGTCTTTGGAGCAAGAGCTGGTATGTGCATGCCATTCTCTGAGACCTAATTTTTTTATTGTGCTGGTTCATTTAATGCTCAAATATGTTTTGTCCTAGAATCCTCCTTGCACCTTCTGTTTCAGCTATGAACTCTTTTGGTTGGGAATCTCCTTTTTCTTAAGTGAATAATTCTTTTGGATACTAATTTATAATTTAGTACTAAGCCTAAAAGATGTAGTATAAGATGTTCTCCTGTAGTATACTGGAAACTGTTTCCAAAGGCCATCTTTTACCCTTCTTATGCAACCCTTTTCCTACTTCATTCTCAAAACACGCAAATGACTCGACATGTTCCCCAAAAGATAATAAGCAATTTAACTATTCTTTTAATAGTCCCCTCAGAAAATTAGTCGTATGTCAAATTAGACGGTTAAAATGGCATGGAGTGTACTTCTCTCAAAAAATAATAAAAGGGGTCATGGAGTGTCATTTAGTATTTTGTAAAGGATACATATTGATCGACATGTTACCTTTTGTTTTTTAGTAATAAAATAGGGGAAAATAATTTATATGAAGAGTATTGTGGTTTACATGGAGCTTTTTTTTGTTGGATGGTTTATTTTCATGCCTTAAGAAAATGGAAGTTATTTTGGCAGAGAAGAGGAGACATGGACATTAAGTTTGAATCTGAGGCAGCTTGGGCGTTGTGTCTCCCCAAGGATGTTTGTATAGAGATTCAACTGCAATAATTTATAGGGTGTCACAGACGTTTCTGGGCTTTTGAGCTAACCAATACCATGTTAATTATGCACTAACATCGGATCTTCTTGTGAAGGCTTCCAAACATTTTTATGGTTTACTCTAGTTATGTTATGGCTTATTTACTGAAATGTCTTCCTAATTGGTGCTTATGTCCCTAAGTTGTGAACTTTGCCTAAAATTATCTATTTGTATCCTTGTGTTTGGTCATAGTTCTGAGAGGTAGCCAACAGAACGTAGAAGTAAGAAATTTCTATGCTAATGCTAAACCTGCTATAGTGAATTGACCTTCTTTTCCTTGAATTATATGAGCTTTCAGTTCCTCATTATGTGCTTGTTACATTATCAGGCTCATTCCAGATTGGAGCTTCGACGGTTGATGAACATGCATAATAGATTGGAACCCGAGCCATTGTATTCCTCAAGGAATTTTGAGGAATCTGTGGTCATTGTAGGAGGATATGATGGTTCTTCATGGCTTCCATCCTTGGATTCCTACTTCCCTTTGCACGATCGTGTGGAAACACTTAGCCCAATGACCTTTTCAAGGTCGCATGCATCGTCAGTGAAATTAAATGGTGAAATTTTTGTACTTGGTGGGGTATATGGTGATGTGTGGTTCAATACAGGTATATGAATCAGGATTGTTTCTTCCACTATTTTTGTCTGTTTACAACAGAAATATGTTAACAATATTTGCTCATTTCTAGTTGAATCATACAATCCATTGAGAAATCAATGGGTACAACAACCTTCCCTAAATGAGAAGAAGGGGAGCTTAGCTGGAGCTTCTTTGAATGATAAAATTTTTGCTATTGGTGGTGGAAATGGTGCTCAATGTTTTTCAGATGTGGAAATGTTTGATTTTAACATTGGAAATTGGATCTCTGCTCGGGCAATGATGAAAAAGGTATCATACAGTTATTTACAGTTTGCGCTGTTGTACATGAGTGATTTATGTTGGTAGCACCAAGCATGTTGATCTGTTAACTAGAAGAGTGTCTTTTTTTTCCTTAGATAAGCTAGATGCAAGTATGATATATCCTGAAGTTTGCTTAGTTCAACTGACATGGGTTGTTTGCATCTTTTGCAGCGGTTTGCTGCTGCAGCAACAGATATTCATGGTGCTATATATGTTGTTGGTGGTTATGATGGGAAGGCTTATCTGAAGTAAGAATCAGTAGCGTTGCTAATTTTTATCTTTTGTCTTTCAGTCTTCCTTAAGCCTCGAGTTCCCGTGGTTTTCCTGTAATTCATTGTAGTAAGCCATTTGTTGCATGCATCAAATCATATCCACTTTCTTGTGTAGCACGTCTCCACGAAGCAGCTGTGCCTCCCCCGCCCCGAGATAAGTCCATACCTGTGTTTTTATATATCCAGTTTGTTTAGAACTTAGCTTATGGGTCTTATGTAGGAAGGTGTAATTGTGTAGGTTATATTCTTAAATCCCTTTGTCTTTTCTGATCAAGTAAGGTTTATTCTTTTTACATTAAGTAAGCTTGTTTTGTATCTATAGTAGAAGGCCGAAATAAAACTCAGAATATCAATTTTCTATATAAAACAAGTAACATCCTTAACGCGTTAATATACGAGCATTGCATTTCTCTTATTTCCATAAGTCCGCTGTGATTACCTAAATAGTGAAGCATACATAGATTTTGGGAAAGTCATACACTTTGCTTGGTGCACATTTTCCCCGTATGGCATTATCAGCTCCTAGTTAGAAGGTTAACCATTCATGAGTCTTTGTTTTCCATGCTGTAATTTGAACCTATTTTGAAGAGTTATCACGTCTTAGTCTTGGAACCAACAGTTACTAAGCTAATAGTATATTCACTATAAGAAGTTCCAAGTCTCATAGACGTGAAATGGACGAATTGAAATATCCTCTCCAGTTTGAATAAAACGAAGCTGAAAATTTATCAAGTGCTCGTGTGGTGCATGAAGCTTTACTTTCAATAGCATGTAAAGTTTTTAGATTAAAGTACTCATTGGAACAGAACAGAAATTTTGGAGTTCAATACGATAACATTTCTTCTTTTGTATAAACAGTTTCAGGGGGAAAAATCTTGATGTTTATTAGTCTATACATATTAGCAATTATGGAATGCTATTAACACATCAAAAGTTTATGTGGTGGTTTTTTTTTGAGTAACTGGATGAACTAAACGGGAAAATGTGACTAGTAATGCTTCATATTACGGTTTTATTGAGTGTGGATGTATGAAATATGGTGCTTTTACCTAATAATGCCACTTATTTTGATTTAGATTCTGTTTCGAGTCTATCTATGTCTGACTGTGATATTTTGTGTAACACTTAGCTCTGGTGAAAGATTCGACCCAAGGGAACAAGCATGGACTACAGTTGGAAGCATGAAAACGAGGAGGGGATGCCACTCTTTGGTTGCCTATAATGAGAAGTTGTAAGTCCATTTCTGTTAGACACCTCTCTCAGATATGTTAATTTTTCCATCGAACTCTTTTAACTGTGTTTCAACTTTCATGATCCTCAAATGATTGTTAGATGGAAGGTGATGTGTTAGCACGGTGACTTGGTCCCTTCTTGTTAGGGATGGCAATGGGCGGGCCGGGTGCGGGGGTAACTCTTATGCGGGTGCGGGGCGGGTTAAAACAATTTTTAAAAATCTTAAAACGGGGCGGGTTGCGGGTTTAATGCGGGTTCAATGCGGGGCAGCTTTAAAATTTGAGCTTTAGAAAGCTTTTTCTGCAGCAAGAAATGATTCAGCATCAATAGAAATATCTGCACAGTTCATTCTAATATCCCTAACTTTTTTCTATTGTCCTAACAACACTGTTTTAACTCCTCAAAGTTATAAATGCTTTGTATTTTCTAAAGTAACTAATCTACATTCCTATTTACCAGGGGATATTGCATTTATCATCATTTGTGGAGAAGCTTAAACTTTTGGGAGAAAAATAATTTTGAATGATCATGTGTTTTTGAATGAAAATAAAGTATAGATATGGTAAAGAGATGAAATAAATTGTTATTAAGAAAATCAGTGTATATGTATTAAGGATATCCTAGAGGCTAAATAGTAAGAACAAAAATAATTAGACTTTGCATTTGAAAAAATAATACCACGTTAGAGATGCAACGTATAAAGAAATCCGAAATAGACCAACTGTATTAGAGAAAAAAATTACCCAAAAATTAGAGAACTTTTTTTACTACTCATGAGATTAATTGGTATAAGCATGTAATTTCACATTACGACAGAGAGAAAAACAAAATTGCTTGAATAATATTAAACTCTCCATTTTATAAAATAATAAAATGTCAAACTAGTTTATTTTGGAAAAAATAAAGAAAAAAGAAAAAAAAAACTTAAGTGGGGCGGGGCGGGTCCAAGCGGGGCAGGGCAGGGCGGATTGAAAATTGAAAAATAACTATGCGCGGCGAGACGACATTTTTGTGGGTTTTGTCAAACCCGCCCCACTGTCATCCCTACTTCTTGTGGATTTTTTTAATAGCAGGTTTAAGGTAATGGGTGATACCAGAAACATTTGGGACGGGTAAGGGTAGGATTCAGCTTTTGACTATTACTTGATTTTCTGGGAAATCTACGTGGTATGCCCGTTGGAAACACCAGTTAACACCATATACAATTAGAATATTTATTTAATTTTGTATACCTACTTTATAAATATATTTTACCTTGTATATTTACTTTATAAATTTATTTGACCCCATACCTACCGTATAGTAATGTTGATTATTTATCCGACGTTGAATACGTTCGAAATTTTATCTTTGATGACACTTTTTTAGTTAGTGATAGAAATGGAGACAATTATTCCATCTATTTTGATTGAAAATCAGATTTTTGAGATTGACAATGATCATTCTTTTTTTAGAACTAGAAAGTTCTTTTCATAGTTATCGTAACTCGAATTATCTGAATAATGGATTAGGGATGAATAAAATATCGTATTCTAAATTAGAATATTGTGGCATGTTAGGTTTGGGTACTGTATTACAAATTAGAATACTATAGTATGTTTGGGTTAAATACTGTATTCCAAGTTAGAAAATTGTGGGAATGTTTTGTTTGAATACGACCTCAGAAGGTCCTGATTTAATGGTTGTACATTGTGCTTGGAGATCATTATAACCGGACATATAAATTTATTCTTGCAGATATGCGTTGGGCGGTTATGATGGAGACAACATGGTTTCATCCGTTGAGATACTTGATCCGCGATTTGGTTCATGGGTGATGGGAGAGCAAATGAGCCGTCCCAGGGGTTACTCCGGAGCAGCTGTGGTGGGAGGAAATATATGGGTAATTGGCGGAGTGAACGATCACGAGGAAGTTCTAGATACGGTATATTACTTATTTTTCACTTCTGGCTTGATTTTGAATATCTATCTATTCTTTGCCTCATAAGTTGCCTGCAATTGATCGCAGATTGACTACTTTGAAGATGGCTACGGTTGGCAGATGACTAACTCAACGTCTTTAGGGAAGAGATGTTTCTTCTCTTCCATTGTGTGATGAATTTGGCAAAAATATTTGAACGTTTTGGTGCTAATTCAAATAGTTAGTGGTGATGCCAGGGGCGGATCCAAGATTTATAGGTGACGGGTGCCACAATTTTCTTTAATGTACACCTTATATTGATATACATATAGAGAGAGAGTTTGTTCGGTTCATTTTTCTTAATTTTATTCAGGCAATTTAATAGGCATTTTTTTTGCAAATATGAAAATTACATATCTTTTCCGGACCTACTTGTGAAATTTCATTGAATATGTTGTTGTATAAAAATTATATTTCAGACATCAAAAAAATAAATATTTAGCATTTTAAAGGAGTCACACATTTATTATTAACATTAAAAGTAAAATCAGTACCTTCACTAGGGAATTACATCTTGGCATTAAAGGGTATTCTTATAATTTCAACTACAATGCCCTTTGCTTATGTCATTGCTCATCACCTAAAGCATAGCTTTGGAAACGTGGATTCATCTGACCATTTATTCTACATGCATGCATTTGTAGTAGCATATGGCCACTTCCTATCACGTGCCCTTTAATGTTTCAAAGTTCAAACTTTCTAACACATCTATATTTACGAAATTACTACTTCCTATTAGACTTTTTTTACCAAATGAAAAAGTCTCATAAATATCAAACCACGTAAAGGAACATGACGTTTTGCTTGGACAATTTAGGTTACTATCAGAAACAATTGCAAAAAACATTAACATTAAACAACTATTAGGTCCGTGCTTAGCACGGGCAACACCCACTAGTATATATATATATATATATACTAGATGGGATTGGCCAGGGCTTGCCATAAGATCTATTACAAGAAATAGCAGACGGCAGAAAGACATTAGTCATTCCTTGCTCAATTTTCATATTCAGAAACGGTGGAAGTTTTCTGAGTTGCTATTTATTCTATCAGTCTGAAGCTAAATTCTTCAATCTATCTTATTTTTTCATATCTTGATAAGGTGCCTTGAATATTTCATTTCATAACTCTTGCTTTCACTACTAAAAATCCGGTAAATAGGGACCACGAAAAGCGACCAACTTTGGTCTCTAAGGTAAAAGGACCAAATATTCCGGGTATCAACAAAAGCGACCAACTTTGGTCGCTTTAATATTTTAATAATATAAATTTAGCGACCAAAGTTGGTCTCCAATTTTAAATAACGTTATTTATTTATTTATTTGTAAACAAAATATAGCGAGCAACTTTGGTCTGTAAATTAAATTTAATATTTTAAAATCTGGACAATAGCGACCAAAGTTGGTCGCTTTTTTTTAATTTATTTAATTTATTTAATTTTTTTTAATCAAAAGCGACCACAATTGGTCGCTAATTTCAACAATTTAATTTTTTTTATTACATAAGCGACCAACTGTGGTCGCCAATTTTCAGATTTTTTTTTTAATAAAATACGACCAAAGTTGGTCGCTATTGCCCAGATTTTTTTTAATAGAATAGCGACCAAAGTTGGTCGCTTTTTTTTAATTTATTTAATTTATTTAATTTTTTTTAATCAAAAGCGACCACAATTGGTCGCTAATTTCAACAATTTAATTTTTTTTATTACATAAGCGACCAACTGTGGTCGCCAATTTTCAGATTTTTTTTTTAATAAAATACGACCAAAGTTGGTCGCTAGTCTGGAAATCTGGGTTAATTAGCGACCAACTTTGGTCGCTATTGCCCAGATTTTTTTTAATAGAATAGCGACCAAAGTTGGTCGCTTTTCTGGGTATTATTTTGGCAGAAACTGCCTATTTTGGCAGCTACACCACCTGCCAGCATACTAAATCCTATTATTACAACAACAACAAGAACTACAACATTACGAACTACAACAACACAACAACAATACGAACTACAACAACACAACAACAACACAACAACACAACAACACAACAACACAACAACACAACAACAACAACAACAACAATAACACAACAACAATATTAAAACCAATATTAAAACCAACAAAGTATAAAGTTCAATAAAACTAACACATTAAACTAACAAAACTAAGTTAACACTTATTACAAGCCCATTCGAAAACGGACCAAAGTTTTATTGTCTAGTTCAAAGTATACAAAAGTACTCAATGATTGTTATTCTACATCATTATCATCACCGTCTGATGAATCTTCATTATCAAGACGGTAATGAGAAGGGTCATTTTGTGGAGGACGAGAAGAACGATCACGGGGAGGACGGGAGGAATTAGCACGGGGAGGACGGAAGGAACACTCACGTTCAAGGTGAGCCTCTGGCGATGACTCGCGAGACTGGGGAATCGGAAAAGCTCCAGAAGCTAGGAGAGTTTTAAGTTGAGCTTGCATGCCAAGGTACTGAGCTTGCATGCCAACGTACTGAGCATCTCTAATCTTTTCTCTTTCCTTGGACGCTTGTAGCTCGGTTGTGAGCTTTGTCACAGTCTCCCGCATAGCGGAGAGGCTCTCCCCGTCTAGTTGCTTGCCTTGCGAGGAAGTCCCTATTCTTTGCATTCCACAGTGATAGCGATGGAACTTCTTAGTAGGAAGCCCGTATACCTTCCCCCATTTTGCACCGCCAGCCGCCTCCATCCATATTCTTTCTGCATCCTCGTCCGAAAGTTGGATTGCCTCGCCCGACTCATTAGGTGGCTGACTGCGTATGAATTTCTCCACGTCAGCTGTGAAGCGATCCTATAAGAAAAATTACATTGAATTAGTATTTGAAAATTTATATAAGAGTTAATCAAAATACTTAATGAAAAGTGAAAACTTACATGTACAGTCGATGCTCGGCCCTCGACCCACCTTTCTTGATCCGACTTTTTCTTTTTCTTGACAATATGAGTCTCCTTGAATAACTCATCTTGCTTCATTGGACGCCCCAACTTCTTTTCCTGAAAACTCATAAATTTTAGTTAATAAACATAATAGATATACTTTAAAAATTAAAATAAATTAATAAATTACGTACCAATCTTCTTTTTATAGTCCCTTGGCTTATCGCACCTCCAGTGCGCAAGGAGCCTCTCTTCTCGGATGCGCGAGCTTTCTTTCCTTTTTCGCTCTTCTTTAAGAACTCTGCGGTAAGCCATTGCCTTTGCAAATCCTTCCATAAATGGTCAAGCAACCAGTTAGGCTTCTTCTTGATTAGTCTAGCTTTGGAGAAACTATGCGACAACCGCTTCCACGCCTTGAGATTAAAATTTGCAGCCACCTCCGCGCTATAGCGGTGTTCCCATACACGCTTGCTCTGTATTTCAAAAGTTAAATATTATATGAAAATCTCATAACCTAGTGATGAATGAATGTCATAACCTAGTGATGAATGAATGTTATATACATACACACACTAACATATACTATAACAAGTTATATATACGTTATAGTATTACAGTGAAGTGTCTGTGTGTGCCTATATATATATTTTAGCTGTATATATGTATCAATCCGATTTATACACTTGTAAATTGATTCATCAACGTATAACCTAGTGATGAATGAATGTTATATACATACACACACTAACATATACTATAATAAGTTATATATACGTTATAGTATTACAGTGAAGTGTCTGTTTGTGTGTGTGTCTATATATATATATATATATATAACACGCTTCATTGTACAATTTTAACTACATATATAGCATGTTAGAGTATATTTTAGTGTATTCATCTCTTGTATTACAAAAGTGTTAACGGATTACATTTATATTATTTAGATAGTAAATATAAAAGTAATTTTTAATATTGACCAATGTTGACCTGAAAAGAGACCAACTTTGGTCGCTAATTTTAAATTTTATTTATTTAAATTTTATAATTTTTTAAAATAATAATATAATTATTAAAAAATTTATAATTGGGTCCCACTTTAGCGACCAATGTTGGTCGCTAATTTTAATATATTTTTGACCAAGCAAGTCTGACCAGTCCGGTCAACATTTTGACCACATTATCCACCAAAAAGCGACCAACTTTGGTCGTTAATTTATTTATAATTATTTTTTAATAATTTTATCCATTTTAGCGACCAACTTTGATCGCTTTTCTTGATAGACCAATTTTGGTCGCAAATTTTTGATCGCTTTTTGCCGGATTTTTAATAGTGGTTACGTAAGTATTTCAGTATCTACAAATTAGATTTACATTTAAATACTTAGTAACCAGAGGCAGAAGTAAAAATCAATAAAAAGATATACAATTATCCGTGTAAGGAATAGTAAAATTAAAGAGAAGGTAAAATAAAATGAAAAAGACTATAGCAAGTGATTCAAAAAGGTATAATGACAAGGGAAATTGGAAGAGGAGATGAGCAACGCTGGAAATTGAGGAAGAAACTGTAGAGACTGCAAATCGGGAGGAAACAGAGTGTGGATGAGATATTCGTTTGAGCGGTGTAAAGCAAAGTGTCAATACTAAAGTAGGATTGCCACGTGACTTTTGCCAAAATATTTGCAGTTTTCCCAAAAATACCCTCCGACGACCCCAATACACATGGTAATTAAATGGTTATGGGTTCAGAGGGGGATTTGCATTCGTACCCGTTTTTAGTGTCACGTTTTTACTTATATCCGTTTTGTAAATTTTTTTGCAAACGTACTCACTTTTGGCATAAACTTCAGGCATACG
This sequence comes from Nicotiana undulata, assembly GCA_005239495.1. Lineage (NCBI taxonomy): Eukaryota > Viridiplantae > Streptophyta > Magnoliopsida > Solanales > Solanaceae > Nicotiana > Nicotiana undulata. The sequence goes on along the minus strand of ML249505.1, from coordinate 55,715 downwards.
AGCCTGAAGTAGCAAAAGCAATCGCGCAAAACTTCAGCATTCTAGTAGACGGGCCTGAAGTAACAAGTATGCTGAACCAAGTGTGCTGAAGTTTTTGTTTGTTGATGAACTTAAGCATAGTAGCTGAAATTTTGTTTTTGTAACTAGCAAATTTCAGCTCTAGAGCTGAAGTTTTTGTTTTTGTAACTGGCGAATTTCAGCTCTAGAGCTGAAGTTTTTGTTTTGTAACTGGCGAGCTGAAATTTTTGTTTTTGAGAGCTGAAATTCGCCAGTTACAAAAATAAAAACTTCAGCAAATTACAAACAAAAACTTCAGCTGCTGCGAATCTTGATTGCTGAGCTGAATTTATTTAAAAAGTGGGTACAAGTTAAAAGTTTAAAAAAAATGGGTATAAGTTAAATGGGGGCGACCAAATAGGGCGCCCCGTGCAATTTTTACGTTATTACAGGTGCTGAAAGCCCGCATCATCCTACATTCGAGAAATACGCTGTTCCAGCCCTCGAATCACAGAGATAATCAGGAGAGAATAACTAAGGAAACAAACAGAATTGTACCTGCATCATTTTATCAACAAAATTATGTTTCTTCATATTTATATTGTGGCTGCAATTTATTTTTGTATCACACATAATTTATTGCAAACATCATCTTCAAGTGAAAATTGAAAATTTTATGGCAAAATAGTCATTCTAAAAAAAGTGAAAATTTTTCGAAAAAAAGTGAATTTTTTTTAATGTCCAAACGGGCTCTTAATATTTCTTTTCTTTTCTATTTCTTTTATTCACATTTTGAGCCCGTTTGGACATAAGAAATTATTCTCTTTTTTCCAAAATAATTCATTTTTCTCCGAAATTAGCGTTTGTTCGTAAATGTTTTTAGCTAGCGTTTGGCCATAAATTCCCAAATTTGTGTTTGAAAAATCTGTTTTGGGTGAAGTTTGGCTTGAAGATGAAAATGTGTTCGGACATACGTTTTCAAAACATATTTCCCAAATTTATTTTGGGAAAACATGTGTATTATTAGGGATTTGGCCCAAAACCAGCTATTGAGCCGGTTTTGGGATTTCGAATTTGGATTTATCAAAATATAGGCAAAATCTATGGCCAAACAAGTGTTTGCCAAATAAAATTCAAGTTTATTTTGGCAAAATCTATGGCCAAACGGATCCTTAATTTTCACTTGAAGATTCATTTTGAAAAACATAAAAAACTACAAAAAGTTGTTTTTCAAAATTTTCATTCAAATCACTCACAAAACTTCAAAAGCAACCCAAAATTTTATTCATGTCCAAACACAACTCTAACTTGTTTTCACTTTTTTTTCCGAAATCAGTGTTTGACCATAAATTTTCAAATTTTTACTTTGATGGATTTTGGAATTTTTCGAAAATTTGAAAAACTCAAAAAAACTATTTTTCAAATTTTTTACTCAGATCACTCACAAAACTTATTAACAACCCAGAATTATATTCATATCCAAACACAACTCTAGCTTTTAAGTATCGTTTCACTTGAATTTTTTTATTAATACTTTTTTTCAGGAATTTTACAATTCTTATGTCCAAACGCCCTTGAAAATTTTTATCACCTCTTTTTTGGAATTTTACTATTTTTATGTCCAAACGCCCACTTTGTTCTCTCTTCCATTTGTTCTCTCATCCATTTTTGCAATTCACGTACATTCAATCAAGTAGGACCCCTTTCAGTTTCGTGGCGCTCTCATCTTCTCAGCTTAATATAAAACCAACCACAGTCCATCTACATTGCCCTCCTTTCAGTTTGTCTCTCACAGCTCTCATTCAACCATAATGGCGGCGGCGGCGGCTCCATCTCCCTCTTCTTCCGCTTTCTCCAAAACCCTATCGTCCTCCTCCTCCAAATCCTCCACCCTCCTCCCTAGATCCACCTTCCCTTTCCCCCACCACCCCCACAAAGCCACCCCACCACCCCTCCACTTCACCCCCACCCACATTCATAGCCAACGCCGTCGTTTCACCATCTCCAATGTCATTTCCACTACCCAAAAAGTTTCCGAGACCCAAAAAACCGAAACTTTCGTTTCCCGTTTTGCCCCTGACGAACCCAGAAAGGGTTCCGACGTTCTCGTGGAGGCCCTTGAAAGAGAAGGGGTTACGGACGTTTTTGCGTACCCAGGCGGCGCTTCCATGGAGATTCACCAAGCTTTGACGCGCTCAAGCATCATCCGCAACGTGCTGCCACGTCACGAGCAGGGCGGTGTCTTCGCCGCTGAGGGTTACGCACGCGCCACCGGCTTCCCCGGCGTTTGCATTGCCACCTCCGGCCCCGGCGCCACCAATCTCGTCAGTGGCCTCGCGGACGCCCTACTGGATAGCGTCCCCATTGTTGCTATAACCGGTCAAGTGCCACGCAGGATGATCGGTACTGATGCTTTTCAGGAAACTCCAATTGTTGAGGTAACTAGATCGATTACCAAGCATAATTATCTCGTTATGGACGTAGAGGATATTCCTAGGGTTGTACGTGAGGCTTTTTTCCTTGCGAGATCGGGCCGGCCTGGCCCTGTTTTGATTGATGTACCTAAGGATATTCAGCAACAATTGGTGATACCTGACTGGGATCAGCCAATGAGGTTGCCTGGTTACATGTCTAGGTTGCCTAAATTGCCCAATGAGATGCTTTTAGAACAAATTGTCAGGCTTATTTCTGAGTCAAAGAAGCCTGTTTTGTATGTGGGGGGTGGGTGTTCGCAATCGAGTGAGGAGCTAAGACGATTCGTGGAGCTCACGGGGATCCCAGTGGCGAGTACTTTGATGGGTCTTGGAGCTTTTCCAACTGGGGATGAGCTTTCCCTTTCAATGTTGGGTATGCATGGTACTGTTTATGCTAATTATGCTGTGGACAGTAGTGATTTGTTGCTCGCATTTGGGGTGAGGTTTGATGATAGAGTTACTGGAAAGTTAGAAGCTTTTGCTAGCCGAGCGAAAATTGTTCACATTGATATTGATTCAGCTGAGATTGGAAAGAACAAGCAGCCTCATGTTTCCATTTGTGCGGATATCAAGTTGGCGTTACAGGGTTTGAATTCGATATTGGAGAGTAAGGAAGGTAAACTGAAGTTGGATTTTTCTGCTTGGACGCAGGAGTTAACGGAGCAGAAAGTGAAGTACCCGTTGAATTTTAAAACTTTTGGTGATGCTATTCCTCCGCAATATGCTATCCAGGTTCTAGATGAGTTAACTAATGGGAATGCTATTATAAGTACTGGTGTTGGGCAGCACCAGATGTGGGCTGCTCAATATTATAAGTACAGAAAGCCACGCCAATGGTTGACATCTGGTGGATTAGGAGCGATGGGATTTGGTTTGCCCGCTGCTATTGGTGCGGCTGTTGGAAGACCAGATGAAGTTGTGGTTGACATTGATGGCGATGGCAGTTTCATCATGAATGTGCAGGAGCTAGCAACTATTAAGGTGGAGAATCTCCCAGTTAAGATTATGTTACTGAATAATCAACACTTANCAGATGAAGTTGTGGTTGACATTGATGGCGATGGCAGTTTCATCATGAATGTGCAGGAGCTAGCCTAGCAACTATTAAGGTGGAGAATCTCCCAGTTAAGATTATGTTACTGAATAATCAACACTTGGGAATGGTGGTTCAATGGGAGGATCGGTTCTATAAGGCTAACAGAGCACACACATACCTGGGGAATCCTTCTAATGAGGCGGAGATCTTTCCTAATATGTTGAAATTTGCAGAGGCTTGTGGCGTACCTGCTGCGAGAGTGACACACAGGGATGATCTTAGAGCGGCTATTCAAAAGATGTTAGACACTCCTGGGCCATACTTGTTGGATGTGATTGTACCTCATAAGGAACATGTTCTACCTATGATTCCCAGTGGCGGGGCTTTCAAAGATGTGATCACAGAGGGTACAGAGCTTGTTATTAGTTTTTTCCGTGGCTTTGCTCCTTGTCAGTGTTGTACTATTAAGTAGTTGATATTTATGTTTGCTTTAAGTTTTGCATCATCTCGCTTTGGTTTTGAATGTGAAGGATTTCGGCAATGGTTCATTCTCTATTCGCAACATCCACTCAGTATCAGGAGCTCTATGTAGTATGTCTGGAGATTAATTTCTAGTGGAGTAGTTTAGTGCGATAAAGTTAGCTTGTTCCACATTTTTATTTCGTAAGCTGGGTCAGATTGGAACTTCCTCTGTAGGTTGGATGTAATCGCTATTTGGGCTTTCTCTTAATTTCATTATTGAAATTGTTGGCTTTTAATCTGAGCAAGTTGATTTGCAGCTTTCTCTCTTGAATCCTAGCGAGCAATACGTTATCTCTGTCTCCTATTTCTTAGTGGATAATCTTATGATGGAAATTTGTGGAGTTAGGAGACTGTTGACTGCTCAATCTCTCTTGTGAGGCGTCTGACAGGTACGCTTTCGACCAGACTTTCTTTGCTTATAACAATACCAGATACAGTTGGCTCGTGTAGCACGGGCCCAACAATTTGTGTAACATTATATTTAATTCAAAATATCTTTCATGGTTTTTGTAATTTTATTAAGAAAATCAATTAATAACACAAATGACTAAGTTGGAGTAGCATCTTTGTACCATTTTGCTATTTGCTTTTTATTTTCTTGTTTCAATGTTATTTGACAATATAGATGTATTTTCCTGCATCTATAACACTAGCAGTCTTGTTATTATTGTCACACCTCCTTTTTCACCCGTAAGGGTAATAAGGGAGTTTTTCCACTTTAAGTGACATTATTCGATTTTTGGGATTTATTTTATTTATTCAGAGTCGCCAACCGGATTTTTTACGGTGTTCCGGGACACCATTTATTTATTAAAATCTCAAAACCAAGGAATTTTGAATCTATTTAAATTGTTTGCGAACCAAAAATCCGGGTAAGGAATTCTGTTAACCCGGGAGAAGGTGTTAGGCACTCCCGAGTTCCGTGGTTCTAGCACGGTCGCTTGATGATCAAACTTGGTCTAAATTGTTCAACTATTGATTTTTTATATCTATGTGCATTCTTACATTTTTACCGCTTTTATTATTCAATTGTATTTAAAGGGTTATTTTGAGACGGGTCACGTATGCGTAAACCCGTAGAGTTTAAAATGTGTCTAAAATCATGTCACGCGTACGTGTACACAATTCTTGACACTGAACTCGTTAAATAATATGGAGGAAGTGCGCAAGCGCGAATTTTGTTTTGTTACCCAAGAAAAAAGAAACCGAAATCACGTCACGCGGGCGTGTACGCAATTCCGATAACTTTAAGGAAATTCGTTCGTAAAAGTGTCTCCACGAGTGTTCATTTTAACATTTGTTTGTGTTACGTGAACGTATACACAATTTGAGAAAAAGACATATTTCAATTATTTCATTCAAAGTTACGTAAAACGTATACTTTGACAATTAATTTATCCTTCTAAATTCATGGTAGTCTCTATCCAAAAGACTTTCGGGATTTGTTGTCTAAAGTCCATTCTTAAATCGTGTCATGAGATATGGGCTATGGCCTGGCTTAGCCCAATTTGATCACATAGGCCATCTTAATTGAGTTACCTAAACATGATTCGAAATCGAACAGCTGAACAACCAAGAGTAGACATGCGAAACACATTTAACATTTGTATAGTAGTAAATGAGGCATACTTGAATTGCAAATATAACGTTACATACATCAGATTTTTTTTTCTTTGCTATTTGACCTATACACCATACATGAATATTTATACCTTAATCAGAGAAATTTATCCTTATTTTTGCGACGGGACAACTTATAAATACAATCAAACTAGTGAGCCTTTTTGGATCATGATTATCTGATACTTCTAGAAAAGAATTTTAGAGCAAAAAAAACATTGGTGTATGCAAAGCTGAGTATTGGTTATTTCGCTTAGAATAAACAGTCTAAAAATTTCGAATATAGATTCTACCTTTTGATAATTGATTTGAACCCATTTGTGTTCAGTAGTAAAAAAAACTTGTGGTGATTTTTATAAATGAAATACTCCTCACGTTATTTAATCAATAGAAAATTGTTTGACATAATTAATGGGTCTAAAATTTCGGATCTCATAACCGTCATGATAAACGCTCCAGGCAACACAACTGATTTACAAACTTTAACATAACCCAGTCCCTATAACAATTACATACCAGGATAGAATTAAAAAATACAATTTCTGTCCCTGAATACAAGTTTTCTAAAAAAACGAAAATGATATACATTAAAGCTACTGCTCCTGTGCGAGCTTCAACGAACCTTAAAGATTTGCACCTGCACTTTTGACGTTAATCTAAAACTATAAGTCCAGAGTTTTAATATTTGGACAACATTAACAATAGACCTTTAGGCATTTTATGGGATGAATCTGACTATAAAGGAGGTTAGATTCAATCCTTAATGGTGCTCTTGGATGAACTAAGTATATTCATACCTTTTGTGAACTGAATCTGACCATAAAAGGGATCAGATTCAGCTCCATAGGTCTTATACTTGTTCTTCTCGCCAATTATACCATAATCTGACTTTGTAGGCTTTTATAGAGAATGAATCTGATCCTTCGAAGGAATTAAGATTCTTTACTCTAGAAGCCATCTGACTACTTCTTTTACCTCCCAAAAGAGATAATTTTATCGATATGAACTACTATTTTGGCACTATTGTGGGGTGAATTTTACCATTGAAAGGTCAAATTCATCTACCCTAGTGTCTTTTTGCCTTAATAACAGACTGAGAGGCAAACGAAAAATGGAATCTAACTAACTAATGCATACTGACTTCAGGAATAAACACATATATTTAGATTGTTATTATCAACATATTAACCAATCCAACTTTCAAATTTTTACACCCAAAAAAAATCAGTTATAGAAGGAAGCAAATTCGAGCAAAGAGGAAGATGAGGTTCATATTTTTTGAGTCGTTCAATAATATTAAATAGTTACATACCGTTTGAAGAGAAAATCAATCCAAATCTTGACCAAATAAAGGTCAAGTAGCAGCAATACAACAAATAAAGAGGAAAGATCAGCAACAGCCAAAAGCTTAACCAGATAAACAGTAGCAGCAGTAGAAAACCATCCCAGAGTTTGAGAGTATAAGCAAGAAACTTTTTTCGAATCAGATCATCAAACAAACAAGAGCCATTTTCATAAGTTTGGAAAGAATTTTTTTGTGAGCAAGGATAGTAGGTTCGATCTTTAGAGAATATGGAACATGCTTCTTTAGTAAAAATTTAGTCTCTAAAAAGAAATTTCAGTCCCCTCCCCAAAAAAAAGTCCAGAACATGTAAAAAGAGGGTCTACTTATAGGGAGCTCAAGGATGGGATATGCTTTGGCATATTCCTCATCCAAAAGTTGAAATTAGTACTATGGCAGCTGTCACCCTTATCCTTTGGGACAGTTGCCCTTATTCCAGAATTTTCCAGCCCTTAGAATGACCCCAATACCCCTTAAGACATCTGATTTTACCAACCTAGAATGCTCTTTGGGTTGTTATTAAACTTTGGTTAACTAACCCTAGTTATGTTCTTTAGTTAACTATGAGTTATTCTTAATCAGGGTTAAGTTAAAGGTTAATTGATTAAGTTCCTATTAGTCAACTAGGTTTAGCTTGTTAACTAATGTAAATCAATCGATTTAATTCCTTAACCTAGGTTAAATGATTTAGTTTAGTTAATTCAACTCAATTACCTAAAATCAGAAACTTAACTAATTATTAAGCCTAGGTTAAATGACTTGTTTTAGTTAGTTAATCCTAAACTAATTATCTTAGACAGATTTTAGGATTTAGTTAATTACTTAAGAGACTATTGGACTAGGTTAACCTATTAAACAAATGTCTTTTATAAACTACTATTGATTAGGTTAAACTTGAATTAGGATTAAGCTAAGTTAATCCATGACCATATACTGGTTCAGGATTAACTAATTTCTTAATTAGTTGGGTAATTAATCGACTAATCTAATTATAACAATGTTCCAATAAACTACGAAGCAGAAACAGTAAATCCTAAAAAAAAATCAGTTATAATGAGTAGTCTACCCAAACAAAGCAAGTAATCATAATTGTCGAAAGAAAACCTATTACTAATTGACGGGGATTAACACATGAACAACATGAGACAAGTTCTGAATTTGAACTTAACATGAATCGGCATAGGTAACTGTAAGAAAGAAATCAAACAAGATTACAAGAGAAATGAACATGTTAATCACGTAAATCATGCTATCAAATTTAGAAAATTTACAGAGAAGCAAGAAAGACAAGTTAAAACGGCATTCCTAAACGACATACATGATTTTGTTTCAAGGAAGTAAAAAAAAAAATAAAGAAGAGGAAAAGAACAATAAACACAAACAACAACAAAAAAAGAGGGGGAAAAGTAACCGTAGGGTGATTTGGCCGGAAAGTTCGAGGTCGCCGGACCTTGGCCGGACTCCGGCGGGGTTTGAAAATGACTCAAACCCACGGAAATCAATAGCCCTCGTTGATAGCTATCGATCCGTGTAGGTTAGAGCCATTAAAAGTCTTCGAAACATCTTGTAGAAAAGAACTAGGGTTTCGGGTGTTTTTAGATTTGAAATTGAAGAAAATCGACTGGTTTTTTGAGGAAACTAACAATGGGAGGTGGTTGGGGAGGTCATGGGGATCATCTGGTATAATTTTGGGGTCGATTGGAGAAGCTCCGCCGCCGGAGGCGATTTCTGGCAGACGGGGGACAGTGGGACTGTGGTGGTGGACGGCAGCGACGGGGCTGGTCTCTAGAGAGAAGGGGGAGAGATGAAGAGAGGGGGGTGTTAGACTTTAGAGTGACTGGGGGGCAGGGGTTTAGGAACAGTTAAATAGTTTTAGGGGTGTGGGGTTCAGGACCGTTGGATCAATGAGATCCAACAGCTAGGGATTCAAGGGGCTTAAACGGGGTCATTTGGATGGGTCTTGGATGGGGCGGATTGGGCCTGGGCAATTCTAGCCCAGGTCTATTTTGGTTCATTTTTAATCAAAGACCCACCTTAATTAATTACATTAACCTAAAATTAAACTAAATGCAATAATTAATTTAGTCCTAATCCTTGTTCAATTAATTAAGAGACATATTATTTTAATTACTCCTAGTCATTTAAAGGCCGAATTTTACCATTTTGTTAAAAGAAATAATTAAATCAAGAAATCAAATATTAACAGACTTTATGTCAAATAATTATACTTATTTAGATGTTGATTAAAGTTATGTGCTTAATCACGCCATTCTAATTATTTATGAATTTAAATGACGTATTATGGCTACATAATGTAAAATAAATTCGCAAATAGCATTAAAATTCCACAATAATCCGTAAAACAATTAATTCTTTTGAAATTTTTTAGGATTATACGATAGGTAAAAATCACGTGCTCACAGCTGCCCCTATTTGCTCGGAAACACGAAGAGTTTTCGGGCAAAGACAAAGTGAGCAACCATAAACGACTTTATCCATTCATATGTTCCTTTGTGAAGCGCTTTTTGAAAGGTTTGATCGAACCCCGCTTCAAATGTTGCCTACATATCCTTGGCTATAAAGGAATCAGGTCAGTGTAGTTTTGAAAGATTTGGTAGCTGGTACTACCAAGTAACTGTGGTTTCACTGCGGTTGCTGTTGTTACTGCTGCTGATCTCCTTATTACACCCAAAGTAAATAAAACGACAGACTAACTAAACCTATCAGCTGCTAGTTACAAGATTCCTATCTAAGACCTGGTCTTGAGTCTTGATCTTCTGCTGACTCTGACCTGGATCTTGATGCTTGTTAGTCGCATGTGCTGGTTTCGTCTTGTCGTTCTTCGGATCAAGGTAGGATATACCGAACGGATGACTTCAATATCGTCCGGAATAGTCCATATCTTCTCCGTATCTGCACTTTGGATTCAAACTTCTCTTTTTGTTTTATTATTCTGGATTGAAACTTCTTCTTTTGGGTCGTCTCGAGTCTATTGTCCGAAAATGTAATCTACACAAAATCAAAGGAAAACAAACGAACGAAATCTTCTGCCCCAATTTTTACTGGGAAAATTTCATGAGTTATTGTAAACAAATCTATATTACTTTATTATTGAAAGCAATGGAAAAGGCCGGGAGCAGTGCACCCGGGGTTATTGTAGACTAGGGAGTGAATACCCTATATCTCAAAGCAAGATCAACTAGGGGTTGGGGACCCTATGTTGCAACATAAAGCATCAATTAGGGATTGTATGCCCTATGTAAGAACAAAAATCATCAGCTAGGGGTTGTATACCATATGCTGAAACAGAAATCGTCAGCTTAGGGGTTGTATACCCTATGCTGGAAAAGAAACCAATCAGAGAATGTATACCCTTATTGGAAAAGGAATCATCAATCAGGGAATGGATACCCTTAATTGGCATCGACCATGGGAGTGTATACCCTGCGTCGGGAAAAGAAATCCTCAACCAGGGAATGTATACCCTTGATTGGCATCGACTAGAGAGTGTGTTCCCCCATGTCGGGAAAAGAAATCAACCAGGGAATATATACCCTTGATTGGAAAAGAAATCATCAACCAGGGAATGGATACCCTTGATCGGCATCGACTACGGGAGTGTATACCCTGCGTCGGGAAAAGAAATCCTCAACCAGGGAATGTATACCCTTGATTGGCATCGACTACGGGAGTGTATACCCTGCGTCGGAAAAAGAAATCATCAACCAGGGAATGTATACCCTTGAACGGCATCGACTACGGGAGTGTATACCCTGCGTCGGGAAAAGAAATCATCAACCAGGGAATGTATACCCTTGAACGGCATCGACTACGGGAGTGTATACCCTGCGTCGGGAAAAGAAATCATCAACCAGGGAATGTATACCCTTGATCGGCATAGAAATCATTAACTAGAGAATGGATACCCTTGATCCGCATCGACTACTCGGAAAAAGACATCATCAACCAGGGAATGGATACCCTTGATCGGCATCGACTACGGGAGTGTATACCCTGCGTCGGGAAAAGAAATCATCAACCAGGGAATGTATACCCTTGATCGGCATCGACTACGGGAGTGTATACCCTGCGTCGGGAAAAGAAAACATCATCCAGGGAATGTATACCCTTGAACGGCATCGACTACGGGAGTGTATACCCTGCATCGGGAAAAGAAAACATCAACCAGGGAATGTATACCCTTGATTGGCATCGACTACGGGAGTGTATACCCTGCGTCGGGAAAAGAAAACATCAGCTAGGGGTTGTGTACCCTATGCTGGAAAAGAAATCATCGGCTAGGAGTTGTATACCCTATGCCGGCATCAACTAGGGAGTGTACCCTGCGTTGGAACAGGTTTAGCTAGGGTTTGGAGACCCTATACCAGTTCGATTTTGGGTTGATTTCCACCTTATTGTTCTTCTCTTCTTTTCATTTTGAATAAGCGTGGGAAAGGATTTTTGAAGAAACTTCCTTTTTTGAGTTATTGCTGAGGAACTGCTTCTAGCTCTTGCTCCTTTTCTTTTGGTTACGCTTGCCTTTGCAAGGTTATTTACACCTGTTTCCTTTAATCAAATAACAATTTGTTAGTTTGAAACGGTGGTTGGTTTTGCGGCCTTGATTTTCAACAGTTTGATCTCTGTTCTTGTGACGAAGATCTCCACTATTTGCTTGCTTGCTGGGGATTGGGTTTCATTTCTAACCCCGGAGATCCTGGTTTTCTAGCTTTTACCATGGCTATCGGTCACGTGGGACCCAATATTTGACTTTATTTTGCCTTTGTAGGCTTTTCACTTGCTTTTTCTTTTGGATTTACGGAGTATCGGGGAAGTTTTGGCCCCTCAAATTCTGCTGCAATGGTTAGTCGTGCGGGACTTAACCTTTTCCAACTTTATTTTGCCTCCATCGGCCTTTCATTTCTGATTTTCCTCCAAGTTTAACTTTTAAAGCATTTGGAGCATTTTAGTCTTTTCAGACCTTTGCCAAGAAAGTTAGCCACGTGGGACTCAACTTTTCACTTCAATTGCCTTTGTAGGCATTTCGATTTGATTTTCTCTTTTCAAGAGTTTTGTGTTTAAAGCATCGGCCGCTGCGGTCAGTCGGAATCGACTTGATGCCCCTGATGAGGCTTGGTGCCTTTTGCATATTAGCCCGTGTCAAATGAGAACCCTGTAAATCAGTTTTGCCATCATTTCTTTGCCTTGCTTTAGAAACATAGTCAGACTGAAAGGGATTGAAAGAAAAAATAACAAAGAAACAGAAACAATGAATTTTTTTACAAGAAATATCCCTTTCGGGGAAGAGAGAAGAAGGACTTATCTGGAGTGTGTGTGGCCTTCAATGAACATGACATGCCTCTTGGACTGGATGCCTGATCTATATAGACCATCTGACTCTCAGAAATTCGTCACAATTTTTAACTCGAGGTTGAGAAACCTTGCCCCAGACCATGTCGATATCCGTAACCGATCATCCTCTTTACGATTAGTAGTGCCATTTTCGGGTTTTCACCGACTAACCTCTCTCATTTCTCTTCTTGCCATCGCCTTGTAGTGCTCTTTGCGAGTTTTCACTAACAAGAATCTCTCATTTTTAATTTCTCTACTCGTCATCGCCTTATGGTGCCCGTGTGGGTTTTCACCAATAAGACTCTCTCATTTTAGTTTCTCTTGTTGCTTTCATCCGACCCAGATAACTGTATCCTCCAATTCTGGCTTTTCTTCGTCGATCGATCGGAAGGACTTGAACAGGATTTTTGGGGTAAAAAGGAATTTGGTATTGAATTACAACTTTGGAACTTTCAGGCGAATCATTGCCGAATTTTAACACTTGCCCCATCTTAAACTCTTGGGGAAATGTGAATTTTTATTTTGGTGTGTCTGAACCCCAGGGAGAGGCTTCCTACGTATCCTTTCGGAATCAAGTCAGACGTAGTTCAGGGAAGTATTTTTCTTTTGTTTTGATTTTTTTTTTATCTTTTTCTTTTTCTTTTCTTTTCTTCTTATTTTTTTTTCAAACTCCAAGTTCCAAAGAGGGTAATCAAGGAAGAGTAACCGGCTCAAAGGGTTTATAAAACTGGTAGTTTTTGGGGTAGCGTGGATGAAAGCCTTCGTCATTTCGATCATGAGTATCATCACGAAAACGATCAAACATAATACCTTTTGACTGCGTCTGTATTGACAGCTATTTCGGGGTCATTTCCTTCGATGTCCCCTAAGTACAATGCTCCTTTTGGAAGAAATTTCCTTATGATGTATGGACCTTTCCAATTCTGGGCGAATTTTCCTTTCCCCTCTTCGTGGTGCGGGAGGATACGTCTTAAGACAAGTTGCCCCATTTTGAAGTTCCTGGGACGCACTTTCTTGTTGTAGGCGCGGGCCATTTTTTGTTAGTACAACTGCCAGTGGAAAACTGCGGCCATCCTTTTCTCGTCAATCAGAGTTAACTGTTCCAACCGGGTTTTGACCCATTCATCATCCTCAATTTCAGCTTCGACAATGATCCTAAGGGAGGGAATTTCGACTTCTGCAGGGATCACGGCTTCAGTGCCGTAAACCAATAGATAAGGCGTAGCCCCAACTGATGTACGCATGGTCGTGCGATATCCCAATAATACAAAGGGAAATTTCTCGTGCCGTTGCCTAGAAGTTTGAATCATTTTCTTGAGAATTTTCTTGATATTTTTGTTTGCCGCTTCAACGGCACCGTTGGCTTTAGGTCGGTAAGGAGTAGAATTGCGGTGTGTGATTTGGAATTGTTCACACACCTCCCTCATCAAGTTACTGTTCAGATTCGCAGCATTGTCGGTAATGATAGTCTTTGGGATACCAAAACGACAAATAATGTTTGAATGCACGAAGTCCGCCACTGCTTTCTTGGTGACGGCTTTAAAAGTGACTGCTTCAACCCATTTTGTGAAATAGTCGATGGCAACCAAAATAAATCTGTGTCCGTTTGAGTCTTTTGGCTCGATTGGCCCGATGACATCCATTCCCCAGGCAACAAAGGGCCAAGGTGCTGACATGAGATGTAATTCTGAGGGCGGTTCATGAATAAGGTCAGCGTGTATTTGACACTGATGGCACATCCGGACAAAACTGAAGCAATCCTTTTCTATGGTCATCCAGTAATATCCTGCTCGCAGGATTTTCTTTGCGAGAACGTACCCGTTCATGTGGGGACTGCATACCCCTGAATGCACTTCGTTCATTATCTTTTCAGCTTCTTTGGCATCCACGCATCTTAACAAATTCAGATCTGGAGTCCTTTTGTACAACACCTCTCCGCTTAAGAAGAAACTGTTGGCGAGCCTTCTGATGGTTCTCTTTTGATCCCCAGTGGTCTGCTCCGGGTACTCTTTTGTTTTCAAGAATCTTTTGTTATTATGATACCATGTTGGACATCGGGCTCTATTTCGACCGTGTTACAATAACCATATCTTTCTTTGATTTGAATTTCCAACGGGTCAATGTGAACATTGCCCGGGTATGGAAGCATTGCAACTAGGGTAGCCAGTGCGTCAGCTAACTCATTGTGGCATCGAGGGATATATCTGAACTCGACGGCTTTGAATCGTTTGCTAAGATCTTCCACATGTTACCTGTATGGAAGGAGCTTAACATCTCGAGTTTCCCACTCTCGCTGAGCTTGCTTGATAATCAAATCAGAGTCTCCCATGATTAATAACTCTTCTACATCCATGTCAATGGCCATGTTCATGCCCATTATACAAGTTTCATATTCGGCAGTATTGTTTATACAGAAAAAACGGAGGCAGGTCGTGGCTGGATAGTGTTGTCCCATGGGAAAAATTAAAATTGCTCCAATCCCAACACCTTTTGCATTGACTGCTCCGTCGAAGAACATTTTCCAAGTATTAGTGTCTTCTGAGATTACTTCGACTGAGTTGACTTCCTCATCCAGGAAATAAGTGCTTAATGGTTGATATTCATCATCAACCGGGTTTTCAGCCAAATGATCGTCCAAGGCTTGAGCTTTCATGGTTGTGCGGGTGACATAGACAATGTCAAACTCTATGAGCAGGATTTTCCATTTTGCTAACCTCCCAGTGGGCATTGGCTTCTGGAATATGTATTTTAAAGGATCCAACATGGTTATGAGATATGTGGTATAGGCCAGCAAATAATGTCTGAGCTTTTGAGAAACCCAAGTCAGAGCGCAACAAGTTCTCTCCAGCAGAGTGTATTTGGCTTCATAGCCAGTGAATTTCTTGCTCAGATAATGGATGGCCTGCTCTTTTTTTCCGGTAACATCATATTGCCCGAGGACACAACCAAAAGAATTCTCCAAGACCGTCAGGTATAAGAACAAAGGCCTTCCTGGTTCAGGCGGGACTAGCACTGGCGGGTTTGAAAAATATTCTTTGATTTTGTCAAAGGCTTCCTGACATTCCTCTATCCATTTGATCGCCGCTTCTTTCTTTAAAAGCTTGAATATCGGCTCACATGTGGTTGTAAGTTGTGCAATAAACCGGCTGATGTAGTTCAACCTTCCTAACAAGCTCATGACCTCTTTCTTGGTCCTTGGAGGTGGTAGATATCGGATGGACTTTATCTTAGTCGGATCTAACTCAATGCCCCTGCGGCTAACTATAAACCCCAATAGTTTCCCAGAAGGAACACCAAATGCACATTTGGCAGGGTTCAATTTCAAGTCATATTTGCGTAGCCGCTCGAAGAATTTCCACAGGTCCCGAACGTGGCCTTCCTGTGTTCTGGATTTAATAATGACATCATCAACGTACACCTCAATTTCTTTGTGCATCATGTCATGGAAAATAGCAGTCATGGCTCTCATATAGGTTGCCCCGGCATTTTTCAAACCGAACGGCATAACCCTGTAGCAATAGGTCCCCCATGGTGTAGTGAAGGCTGTCTTTTCTGCATCTTCCTCATCCATTAAGACTTGATGATAACCGGCATAACAATACACGAATGACTGGACCTCATGTTTGGCACAATTGTCGACCAGGATGTGGATGTTTGGTAGCGGGAAATTGTCTTTGGGACTTGCTTTGTTTAAATCTCTATAATCAACACATACTCTGAGTTTCCCGTCCTTTTTGGGTACTGGGACTACGTTGGCTAGCCATGTGGTGTATCTGACTACTCGGATTACACCGGCTTTTAGTTGTTTGGTGACCTCTTCTTTAATTTTGTCACTGATATCTGTTTTGAATTTTCTTTGCTTTTGTTGGACGGGTGGGCAATCAGGATGAGTTGGCAACTTGTGTACCACTAAATCAACACTTAGTCTGGGCATATCGTCATAGGACCAAGCGAACACATCTTTGAATTCGAACAGAAGTTGAATCAATGCGTCCCTAGTTTTCTCATCCGTGTGAATGCTTATCATGGTCTCTCGAACCTCTTCTGAATTACCCAAATTAACTGGCTCAGTTTCATTTAGGTTTGGCTTAGGCTTATTCTCAAATTGTTCCAATTCTCTGTTTATTTCCCTAAAAGCCTCATCTTCATCATATTCTGGTTCTTGATTCATTATTTCAAGATTAGACAGCGTATTAAGATCAGGGCATGAAGTCCGCAAGCATGTCATGTTATTTAGAGACGCATTATTAGGACTGAAAAATAAGAAAAATAACAAAATCAGAAAGAATAATAGACGATGAAATTTTTATTTCATTTCATTGAATTTGAAGATAACGGGGGTTTTACATTGGAATTTAAAGACAATAAAAATAAAAACACTCGAGTTACACCCTGAAATAACTCGAAGTGTAGAAAGGATAGCAAAACATGAACTACCAATATTCCCGTCTGATTGGGAAAGGAGTAGCCTTCCAATTCTGCAACTTGGCATTTAGACCCATGTACTGCACCTCAGCGGTGCTTGAGCCTTCTCCTGGATGAACCATGTTGGTCTCATATAACATCTGTCTCATGGCCCCACATATTTCCTCAATTTCTTCGGCCGTAAAGGCCTCTTCTTCTTCTTCAATATACTGTGGTTTGATGAAGGTCTCAGTAATGTGTGGGACTGGCTGAGGCAGGTCCCATCCATTGTTTTGCGGGCGTTGGCCCATTGCACATCTTCATCAGTGGCTTGGAAACCTATGCCAAAGAATTTTTCAGCGGCGGGTAGAGAGATCGGTTCAGTAATGCCTTGTAGGGATACCCCAAGCCCCTTTACGGGTTTAAACCCATGTCTAAGCATGCCAGTAGCGACCATGATTGATGTATTAGATAAACAGGGTTGTGGGCATGGAGTACCTTCTTCATGTTGATCTGCAAGCACAATTCAAATGCCTGATAGATAATATGCTCGCTCCCTTCTCTGGCTTCTAGGCAGGGGACCGAGGGGTCTCTGTAGATTGACTACTCGTCCTCCCCGTAGACCACTATCTCCTGGTTTTCATGTTCGAACTTGACCATTTGGTGGAGGGTATATGGCACCGCTCCAGCAGCGTGAATCCACGGTCTTCCAACAGGAAGTTATACGAGGTATCCATGTCCAAGATTTGGAAGGTACCGTGAAATCCACCGGGCCGATTGTCATGACTATGTCGATTTCGCCAATGGTGTCCCTCTTGATTCCATCAAAGGCATGGACACAGACGTTATTCGGCCTGATTCTTTCAATACGGATTTCCATCCTTTGAAGCGTTGACAAGGGGCAAATATCTACCCCGGAACCTCCATCCAGCATAACTCTCTTCACATAATATCCCTCGCTTTTAACTGTTAAGTGTAAGGCTTTGTTGTGAGCAGCCCCTTCGGGAGGTAGATCATTCCGGCTGAAAGAAATTCTATTTACTTCAAAGAAGTGCTCAGCCATTCTCTCTTATTGTTTGACTGAGGTCTCCGCTGGCACATACGCTTCATTCAACGTTTTCAAGAGTATTGTTTTATGCTCGTTTGAGCCCATCAATAGATATAGAAGTGAGACTTGGTCAGGAGTTTTTCCGAGTTCTTAAATTGTGGCGTATTCAAACATGTTCATTTTCCTGAAGAACTCTTCAGCTTCTTCGGCGGTGATAGGTTTTTTTAGAGGGAAGCGTTTGTGCTTGTTCTTGGCTAGCTCTTTCGGATTGAGGTAACCTTCCGAGGAGTTTTCTTCAATTGCTTCCCCTGTGATCTTTTTTCCTTTGTATGTTACTACTGTCTTGTTGTAATTCCAAGGGACGGCAGTGGTATCCTTTACGGGAGTTTGTGGCGCGCAGCTAATAACCACGGGTTCATTCAGCCTTGGCGAAGTTATTTGCCCCCGTGCCACGTACGTCCCTTTTTGCACTTACATTGTTGGGTCGTTCATCATGGCTCTGTTGAATTGTAGTCTTTTGGGAGGACTTATCATACATTGTTCCTTCCTGGGTGCCCTGGGGACATAAAGAACAGCTTCTTTTAAGGGTCCCATCTTTGTCTTGGCTTCAGCCTTCCCCGTGGCCTGAGGGACAGGGTCACTCTTATTCATTTCCTTAACTGGCTTAGGTTCCGCCTTGGGCTTTGTCTATACATCTGTGATGGAGATGATAGCCTTTAAAGAGGGATCAAAATCTTGGTCCTCGTAGATCATGCCGATAACAGGCCCATTATTGTGAATGGGCAATGGGTTGTTCGTCACATTGGGAGGTTCTTCGTCCCTTAGCACCACCTTATTTTGTTCTATAAGGTTCTCCACGGCTCGTTTAAGGGTTCAACATTCCTCCGTGTCATGCCCTTCCGCTCCGGAATGGTAGGCACAATTGGTTCCCGGCTTATATGATGTTGATGTTGAATTTTACCTGGTCGGAGGTACGGGCTGCAGAATCCCCATCTGGACTAACTTTGGGAAAAGGCTCGCATAAGTCTCACCAATAGGAGTGAATTTAAATCTCCTTGGTGGTTCACGGGGGTAAGCATTGTACGGATAGTTGTTTTGAGGAGGGCGTGGATTATATGGAGCTGGAGAAGGCTGGTTATTTCTGGGTGGTGGAGCTCTGTTTTGGTTATACTGTTGTGGACGAGGCTGCGGCTGAGCATTCATTACGGCATAGGGCATGGAATAGGCTGCTTCCTAATGAGGATAGTAGTGTTGTGCAGCTCCGGGAAATGGGCCTGGATATTCCCGAGGTCATCGAGAATTCCTAGGGCTCGAAGCCATCCTGGCTCCTTCTTCTTTCTTCTCTCTATTTTCCAGGCCTCCCGAGACGGTTTGAATAGCTTGGGAGGTGGCTCTCAAAGCAGATTGACTCAAAATACGGTCTGTCTTCAAGCCATTTTAGACCATCTCGCCAATTTTTATGGACTCCGCGAACGGCTTGCCCATGGCGGACATCATATTCTGAAAATAATTGGCCTCTTGGGCCTGTAGGAAGATACTAATCATTTCATTTTCCTCCATGGGAGATTTCACTCGGGATGCCTGTTCCCGCCATTTGATTGCGTACTCCCGGAAGCTTTCAGAAGCTTTATTTTTTAGATTGGTCAGAGAATTTCTGTCCGGAGCTATATCTATATTGTACTGGAATTGTCTTACGAAATCTCGAGCCAAGTCATCCCATACATGCCAATGGGATATGTCTTGATCAATGTACCACTCTGAGGCGATACCGGTGAGACTTTCCCCAAAATACGCCATCAGTAGCTCTTCTCTGCCTCCCGCTCCTCTCAATTGGTTGCAGTATCTCTTTAGATGAGCGATCGGGTCACCATGCCCGTCATACTTTTCGAATTTTGGTGTCTTGAAACCCACAGGTAGATGCACGTGAGGAAACATGCATAAATCAGCATATGACACGCTCTTTTGGCCGCTTAAACCCTGGATGTTTTTCAAACTTTGCTCGAGGCTCTTCATTTTTCGGGTTATTTTATCCTGTTCAATATTTTTCAAGATCTTTTCTGGTTCCACAGAAGACTCAAATTGTGGGTACTGCTGGTAAGCATTTGGAGTAACCCGGGCAGTATCCAACTGGAACTGAGGAGCTTGGAAAGTAAAATTTGCTGGCTCGAAACTCTGTCACGCCAGTGTTGGTTGTGCCGCACCAGTATAATTTGAGGCCATGGTGGCTGGGGGCGAACCTCAAAAGGCGTTCCGGTATAATTTGAGGCCATGGTTGGGAACCCAAATGGAGTAAATGGGTTTGGCATTGAAATGGGCACGTTGGTGGTCCCTCCGGTTCTGGGAATCAGTTCAGGAAAACCGGGGATGGTATTAGGGGGCTCCCTCCCACTGGACCAAGCGTCCCACATCTCTAGCATACGGCATTTCAATCTTCTATTTTCTTCGGCGAATGCCGATTCCGCTTGAGGGATAACCGATGTGGGGCCATCCTCTGGTTCAATAATAGATAGGTGACTTTCCGATGTCATCGCAATACTTCCTTTAGATCTGGTGAAATAAGGATGTGTCGCCAGAATACCACCGCAAACCAACCACCGCAAAAATAGTAACCTTTTAAGAGTAGACATCAAATTGGGTTAGTGGGAGATATTAACACATAGGAATCACACGTTGGGATGCGATGCACCTAAACAGTTATCGTTGTTCTAAAAATGTTTGCAACGGCTATATGTTTCATCCCGGCTTTAATTTTCCCTCTCTTTTTCTTTTTCCTTTTTTTTATTGTTTATTTTTATTTTATTTTATTTTTTATTTTAAGATCATGATCGAATCCTATGTGGATTGCCTACGTATCATGACGCCGCATGAATCAGATCATCTCGTAGTTCACGGAGTAGATAAGTAAAGGCAATTTCATTTCACTATTAAAGATAGTTCTTTTCATTACAAGTGATTTTTGGAAATACTAAATGAACATGAAAGAAAAATACAGACTCTAGACTTAAAACAAGACATCTTAACATTTAAACCAATAAAAGTACAGACTCAAAAAACATCAATGGTAAAGGAGAGCCTCTGGTTGTCTTCTCGGTGCTGGTGGTGCATTGGCAGGCCTCTGTGCAATATCCTGCTGAAGTCGATCCAATTCATCCATTACTTGGTGGACGAAAGTCATCATGGTGGCAAAGAACATAGAAGTGGTCATTCCCTCACATTCATGGCATTTTTGCACCACATAGTCGGCTATTTCTTTAATTCTATGTCGTATGATCCCCTTCTCCCGAAGTAAACGGTCTACTTGATGTGATCGGGCTTCTAACACCTGGGTAGTTGCATCATTCTGCTTTTGCAATTCTTGCACTGTTCCTTCCTGCTGACCAATCTCTGCATACCAATGCTCCATTTCTGCTCTGAAGTCTTTGGTTTGTTGGACCATTTCGTTCCCCATGGAGAACAACTTTTCTTTCAAGATGGCCATTTCTTTACTATATTTTTGCCTCAGTTGACGAGTCTGCTCTTCTGTCCCTTTTGCTAACTCCCTTTGGGCTTCTAGAAAGTCTTTTTCAGCTTTTCTTAAATCGAAAGTGTAGTCATGCACCTTCAACCTTAAGTTGTTAATGAGATTTTCATCTCTTTCGCTTCTCACAGGTGTCTCGAGGGCTATCTTCAGATTCCGAACTTGGGCACGGAGCGCCTCATTTTCTCGGGTCATTTGCCATTTTTCACCCTCGACTACCTGTGCCTGCAACTGATTGTCAAACTCCGTATTTCTCAACTTTTCTTTTAAAGCATGGATGGTGGCTTGATATTCTCTTTCTTTTTCGGCCCAAGCTAGCCTTTCTTGAACTTTATCATCAAAAGCTTGCACGTGAGGCCTTTTAGAGGGCCTCTCTGGCTCAGGTTCCGGTACTTCAGTAATGCAACTCCTTTTCTCAAACCATGCCTCATACCTTGGATCAACTTCCCCTCTAGTAGGATTGGGTACCTGAGTATCTGCTTTCAAGTACCGACACCCGTTCCAACTTTGTTAAACTAAGGCCTCAGGTAAGGGGGCCTCGGGGTGTAGCTCGATAACTTGGACACTCAGATCCTCTTCTTCAGGTATGACTTGGTAACGGCCTAATTGTCTCAGAACCCGCTAGGGCACATATGGTTGGATACTCTTGAGACCCATCAACAGCAGGTGGTTCCTGGTAGCGGACATAATTATGACTTCTCGCAGTGGGAGCCATACCAAAGTCCATTCTATTTGGCTTTCTTTTAAAGATCTCAGATAATCAACCCAGGCCTCGACCCCTTCTGGACAAAGGTAATCTTTCACTCTTTCCTCATAGCCCTGGATGAAGTTGTTTTTATCAGTATCAGTACCATAGCTTATGAGTGGTGGGGGGTGGCGAAGATGTTCAATTAGACACATCTGAAGAATGACATTACAACCTTCAAAGAATGTTTTTCCTGACTTGCATTCAGTCAAAGCCCGTAATATGTCAGATAATATGAGGGGAACCAGGGTATGGTCTTTCTTTTTAGTCAAGACTTGGGAAATTTTGGTCACCCGAATGTCAATAGTCCCTTCAGCATTGGGAAAGACCATAACACCCAGAAATGCTACGATGAAAGCAAACTGTCGATGGATTCTCCAGGTATCCTTATCTTCTTTATTGGTCAAGCCCTTTTCATGTCTTTCAAATCCATCTGAGAAGCCATATCTGGAGTAGAGGAAATAGAATGAACAACACCCATTGAATACTCAATTTTTGCTAAGGTGCCGGCTAACACGAAGGACCTCGAAGAACCGACGCACTGAGATAGGTCTTGGAAAGATGAATTGTTGATTCCTTAAGTTCGTATCAAAACCCACGTATCCGGCGACTTCTTCTAAAGTTGGAGTGAGCTCAAAATCTGAGAAGCGGAACACATTGTGGACCGGGTTCCAAAAGGTTACCAAGGCTTGGATCAGGTCTTTTCTGGGCTTGACCCCCATAAGATCAACAAAAGACCCCAACTGTTTGCGAATCCATTCTTTTTCCTCTTTATCTATATCATGCCACCACATCTGGAGTTGTAGTGGAGCCCTTTCTATAGTGTTTAGTTGCGGAGTTTGGACAGTGTTCATTTTGCACCTGTGATCAAACAAGGTTAGGATTACCTCTGATTTTGACACAAAAGACCCATTTTTAATTTTTGAAAGAAAAACTCTCCTAAAATGGCTTATTTGTGCAATATTGACCAAAGTGGTCATTTTTTGCAAAAATGGCACCTTCTTACTTCAAGTAAAGTTTAGAGGCAAAACAAGGTACTTTTCGGAAAAAGTGACAGACAAAATCGTTCTTTAACGAAAATAACCCTTCGACAATGTAAAAATGTTCTAAGGCTATTTTGGCAAGAGCGGCGCAAGACTTTAACCAAAGCTTGGTCGGTTTTGTTTTGACTGACAGACATTTTTTGTTTTTTTTCTTGAAAAGTGGGGTCGGCACCGATGAGGCTTGCCTACGTATCTCATATCCGATGAGAATCATACCCACGTAGTTCAGTCAGTTTTGACATAAATAAAAGAAAAAGATGGTTTCAAAATTTTCTGCATTTACAACTATTTGGAAATCCTTTTCGCCTCTTTTTTTTCAATTATGTTGAAATCCTTTTCTTTTCCGAAAAATTTGACAGTGTTCCGAGGTATTTTCAAATATCAAGTTTTTTCAAAACTGGTAATTTCCTATACTCTCTCACTCTTGGTTTTTCTATTATTTTCTTTCTTTATTTTGCCGGTCAACAGACAAACCGAGATAAATAATGCACGTAATCAAATAGGATGCATCAGGATGGTCTTTTTTGTTTCGGGTACACCTGTCCTAGATGGACCCAACCCTTGTGTTGATCCCCCTAAGTCAAAATGCACATGATGCAGATAAACGTTCCTACTAGGGATCCGTCATGAGGTTTTGTCATTCTAGGGTTTAAACCTGGGGTTTTGTTCTAGACCTTGGCTACCCGAGCGGACAACTCGAGTCGGGGTGGGAGCAACGTACCGGTAGCACGAAAGGCTATCCGGCCTAGTGGCTAGTCCATCCCCGTATTTCTTACTTGGTATGACCTCTAACAGAAAAGCGGGACACGCGAACGTGTGCACCAATTTTAGAAGACTAAGAAGGGAGGCGTAAGGAGACGGTTTATAATACAGTTCACATAAATATCAAAGCGGTAATATCACAATTAATAAAGCCATGTAAAATCAAATTACAAGCTCGAACTCTTGAAACCTGAACCAGAGATTCTGGGTTCGATCCCCAGCAGAGTCTCCAGAGCTGTCACACCTCCTTTTTCACCCGTAAGGGTAATAATGGAGTTTTTCCACTTTAAGTGACATTATTCGATTTTTGGGATTTATTTTATTTATTCAGAGTCGGCAACCGGATTTTTTACGGTGTTCCGGGATACCATTTATTTATTAAAATCCCAAAACCGAGGAATTTTGACTCTGTTTAAATTATCTGCGAACCAGAAATTCGGGTAAGGAATTCTGTTAACCCGGGAGAAGGTGTTAGTCACTCCCGAGTTCCGTGGTTCTAGCACGGTCGTTTAATGATCAAACTTGGCCTAAATTGTTCAACTATTGATTTTTTATATTTATGTGCATTCTTACATTTTTACCACTTTTATTATTCAATTGTATTTAAAGGGTTATTTTGAGACGGGTCACGTATGCGTAAACCCGTGGAGTTCAAAATGTGTCTAAAATCATGTCACGCGTACGTGTACATAATTCTCGACACTGAACTCGTTAAATAATATGGAGGAAATGTGCAAGCGCGAATTTTGTTTTGTTACCCAAGAAAAAAGAAACTGAAATCACGTCACGCGGGCGTGTACGCAATTCTGATAACTTTAAGGAAATTTGTTCGTAAAAGTGTCTCCACGAGTGTTCATTTTAACATTTGTTTGTATTACGTGAAAGTATACACAATTTGAGAAAAAGGCATATTTTCAATTATTTCATTCAAAGTTACGTAAAACGTATACTTTGATAATTAATTTATCCTTCTAAATTCATGGTAGTCTCTATCCAAAAAACTTTCAGGATTTATTGTCTAAAGTCCATTCTTAAATCGTGTCATGAGATATGGGCTATGGCCTGGCTTAGCCCAATTTGATCACATAAGCCATCTTAATTGGGTTACCTAAACATGATTCGAAATCGAACAGCTGAACAACCAAGAGTAGACATGCGAAACACATTTAACATTTGTATAGTAGTAAATGAGGCATACTTGAATTGCAAATATAATGTTACATACATCAGATTTTTTTTCTTTGCTATTTGACCTATACACCATACATGAATATTTATACCTTGATCAGAGAAATTTATCCTTATTTTTGCGACGGGACAGCTTATAAATACAATCAAACTAGTGAGCCTTTTTGGATCATGATTATCTGATACTTCTAGAAAAGAGTTTTAGATCAAAAAAAATATTGGTGTATGCAAAGCTGAGTATTGGTTATTTCGCTTAGAATAAACAGTCTAAAAATTTCGAATATAGATTCTACCTTTTGATAATTGATTTGAACCCATTTGTGTTCAGTAGTAAAAAAAACTTGTGGTGATTTTATAAATGAAATACTCCTCACGTTATTTAATCAATAGAAAATTGTTGGACATAGTTAATGGATCTAAAATTTCGGATCCCATAACCATCATTATAAACGCTCCAGGCAACACAACTGATTTACAAACTTTAACATAACCCAGTCCCTATAACATTACATACCAGGATAAAATTAAAAAATATAATTTTTGTCCCTGAATACAAGTTTTCTAAAAAAAAATTGATATACATTAAAGCTACTGCTCCTGTGCGAGCTTCAACGAACCTTAAAGATTTACACCTGCACTTTTGACGTTAATCTAAAATTATAAGTCTAGAGTTTTAATATTTGGACAACATTAACAATAGACCTTTAGGCATTTTATGGGATGAATCTGACTATAAAGGAGGTTAGATTCAATCCTTAATGGTGCTCTTGGATGAACTAAGTATATTCATACCTTTTGTGAACTGAATCTGACCATAAAAGGGATCAGATTCAGCTCCATAGGTCTTATACTTGTTCTTCTCGCCAATTATACCATAATCTGACTTTGTAGGCTTTTATAGAGAATGAATCTGATCCTTCGAAGGAATTAAGATTCTTTACTCTAGAAGCCATCTGACTACTTCTTTTACCTCCCAAAAGAGATAATTTTATCGATATGAACTACTATTTTGGCACTATTGTGGGGTGAATTTTACCATTGAAAGGTCAAATTCATCTATCCTAGTGTCTTTTTGCCTTAATAACAGACTGGGAGGCAAACGAAAAATGGAATCTAACTAACTAATGCATACTGACTTCAGGAATAAACACATATATTTAGATTGTTATTATCAGCATATTAACCAATCCAACTTTCAAATTTTTACACCCAAAAAAATTCAGTTATAGAAGGAAGCAAATTCGAGCAAAGAGGAAGATGAGGTTCATATTTTTTGAGTCGTTCAATAATATTAAACAGTTACATACCGTTTGAAGAGAAAATCAATCCAAATCTTGACCAAATAAAGGTCAAGTAGCAGCAATACAACAAATAAAGAGGAAAGATCAGCAGCAGCCAAAAGCTTAACCAGATAAACAGTAGCAGCAGTAGAAAACCATCCCAGAGTTTGAGAGTATAAGCAAGAAACTTTTTTCGAATCAGATCATCAAACAAACAAGAGCCATTTTCATAAGTTTGGAAAGAATTTTTTAGTGAGCAAGGATAGTAGGTTCAGTCTTTAGAAAAAGCTTTCAGAATATGGAACATGCTTCTTTAGTAAAAATTTAGTCTCTAAAAAGAAATTCCAGTCCCCTCCCCAAAAAAAAGTCCAGAACATGTAAAAAGAGGGTCTACTTATAGGGAGCTCAAGTATGGGATATGCTTTGGCATATTCCTCATCTAAAAGTTGAAATTAGTACTATGGCAGCTGTCACCCTTATCCTTTGGGACAACTGCCCTTATTCCAGAATTTTCCAGCCCTTAGAATGACCCCAATACCCCTTAAGACATCTGATTTTACCAACCTAGAATGCTCTTTGGGTTGTTATTAAACTTTGGTTAACTAACCCTAGTTATGTTCTTTAGTTAACTATGAGTTATTCTTAATCAGGGTTAAGTTAAAGGTTAATTGATTAAGTTCCTATTAGTCAACTAGGTTTAGCTTGTTAACTAATGTAAATCAATCGATTTAATTCCTTAACCTAGGTTAAATGATTTAGTTTAGTTAATTCAACTCAATTACCTAAAATCAGAAACTTAACTAATTATTAAGCCTAGGTTAAATGACTTGTTTTAGTTAGTTAATCCTAAACTAATTATCTTAGACAGATTTTAGGATTTAGTTAATTACTTAAGAGACTATTGGACTAGGTTAACCTATTAAACAAATGTCTTTTATAAACTACTATTGACTAGGTTAAACTTGAATTAGGATTAAGCTAAGTTAATCCATGACCATATACTGGTTCAGGATTAACTAATTTCTTAATTAGTTGGGTAATTAATCGACTAATCTAATTATAACAATGTTCCAATAAACTACGAAGCAGAAAAAGTAAATCCTAAAAAAAAATCAGTTATAATGAGTAGTCTACCCAAACAAAGCAAGTAATCATGATTGTCGAAAGAAAACCTATTACTAATTGACGGGGATTAACACATGAACAACATGAGACAAGTTCTGAATTTGAACTTAACATGAATCGGCATAGGTAACTGTAAGAAAGAAATCAAACAAGATTACAAGAGAAATGAACATGTTAATCACGTAAATCATGCTATCAAATTCAGAAAATTTACAGAGAAGCAAGAAAGACAAGTTAAAACGGCATTCCTAAACGACATACATGATTTTGTTTCAAGGAAGTAAAAAAAAAAATAAAGAAGAGGAAAAGAACAATAAACACAAACAACAACAAAAAAGAGGGGGAAAAGTACCCGTAGGGTGATTTGGCCGGAAAGTTCGAGGTCGCCGGACCTTGGCCGGACTCCGGCGGGGTTTGAAAATGACTCAAACCCACAGAAATCAATAGCCCTCGTTGATAGCTATCGATCCGTGTAGGTTAGAGCCATTAAAAGTCTTCGAAACATCTTGTAGAAAAGAACTAGGGTTTCGGGTGTTTTCAGATTTGAAATTGAAGAAAATCGACTGGTTTTTTGAGGAAACTAACATTGGGAGGTGGTTGGGGAGGTCATGGGGATCATCTGGCATAATTTTGGGGTCGATTGGAGAAGCTCCGCCGCCGGAGGCGATTTCCGGCCGACGGGGGACGGTGGGACTGTGGTGGTAGACGGCAGCGACGGTGCTGGTCTCTAGAGAGAAGGGGGAGAGATGAAGAAAGGGAGGAAGTGTTAGACTTTAGATTGACTGGGGGGCAGGGGTTTAGGAACAGTTAAATAATTTTAGGGGTGTGGGGTTCAGGACCGTTGGATCAATGAGATCCAACGGCTAGGGATTCAAGGGGCTTAAACGGGGTCGTTTGGATGGGTCTTGGATGGGGTGGATTGGGCCTGGGCAATTCTAGCCCAGATCTATTTTGGTTCATTTTTAATCTAAGACCCACCTTAATTAATTACATTAACCTAAAATTAAACTAAATGCAACAATTAATTTAGTCCTAATCTTTGTTCAATTAATTAAGAGTCATATTATTTTAATTACTCCTAGTCATTTAAAGGCCGAATTTTACTATTTTGTTAAAATAAATAATTAAATCAAGAAATCAAATATTAACAGACTTTATGTCAAATAATTATACTTATTTAGATGTTGATTAAAGTTATGTGCTTAATCACGCCATTCTAAATTATTTATGGATTTAAATGACGGATTATGGTTACATAATGTAAAATAAATTCGCAAATAGCATTAAAATTCCACAATAATCCGTAAACAATTATTTCTTTTGAAATTTTATAGGATTATACTATAGGTAAAAATCATGTGTTCACAATTATGAGCTAGTGTATTCGTTTTTATGGCAATACTTCAAAATCTTAATTAGTTACTGCACCACGAAAATATCCGTGCAGTTCCCTTTTGCTTTCTGGGGCATGTACTGTCCTCCTTTTTCCTGTTTCAGGAATGGCTAAAATACACATCTAACAATATTATAATGGATAGATGCCAAATTTAACAGGCTCAATGAGGCCAAGCACTTTTGTCGCACATGTTGCCCTCACAGTGTGTATTTAATGCAGGCCCTGCATTACAAAAACAAAGAAAAGCAAAGGTCTGAAATTGAGTAACCATTATCAATATTCCTAGAGTTCAACCTTGTCTCAAATCTCAATGTTATTATTAGGTCATTTTCAAACTAAGCCACAAATTTGACCTTGACCAAGGCCAAGATTCCATGTCCAAAGGACCTCGAGGACTTTGGCATCATCGACCATGTTCTAAAATTGCATCAAGAGTAAAACTCATATTATGTTATAACTAACAGCTAGCACATGTAAAATTTGCCAGCTTTATTTATCACCTTTCTCTGCAATTTCTTTCTTTTCAACCTTGACTCCCATCTCTATTAAGTTTCACAATTCTTCTACGCTGTGATATGTTATTTCTAATTATCAGAAACTAAGACAAAGAAGACATTTGGCCTCTATGCTTTTTGAGATAATACCATACCGAAGGAATGAGAGAACTTGCTAAGTTAACTGACTGGGTAGCTTTCTGTTTTTCTTTTTCTTTCTATGGACATTATTTCAACAGTGAAACCATTCTGCAAATTGAATTATTTTCACACTTTGCGTTGTGTTACTTTCAGCACCTGTAATAACCTGCTTTCTGAACCCATGACCATTTATTTACCATGTGTATTGGGGTCATCCGGGGGTATTTTGGGAAAACTGTAAATATTTTGGCAAAAGTCACGTGTCAACCCTACTTTAGTTTTGACACGTTGCTTTACACCGCTCAAACGAATATCTCATCCACACTCTGTTTCCTCCTGATTTGCACAGTCTCTACATTTTCCTTAAAATTTAGCTTGAAAAGAAAAGATATTAGATTGAAGAATTTAGCTTCGGACTGATAGAATAAAGTAGCAACTCAGTAAACTTCCACCGTTTCTGAATATGAAAGTTGTGCAAGAAATGACTAATGTCTTTCTGCTGTCTGCTATTGTTCTTGTAATAGGTCTTATGTCAAGCCCGGGCCAATCCTATCTAGTATATATATATATATATATATATATATAGGACACTCTTTTAGGCATAGGACATACATACGACAGTGGAAAGTTTATATTTCTCTTTTTTTTACACTAGAAAAGCCTTTTCCATATAAGTATAATTTAGGAAAAGAAAACTACATCAATCATTTTAACTTTTTTCCCTAATAGAATAAAAAATCTGAAATTATAAATAATTCACAAACCCTTTGCTTCTTTCTTGGCTGAATCTTTCGCTTCTAAGTTCAAAGTCACATTGCTTCCACAGACATCTCCGTTGCCTCTACTCAATGCTGCTTCTCGCTGTCTTTGTATCTTTACTTCTTTGCATTTTGAATGCGCTTGATAAAAATTCTGAGTCCGTCACTGGTGATAAGTGAACACTGTGAAAACATGAAAGGTCGATGTTAACAAAAAGCAAAACATTGCATCAAGTTTGGCGGAGAATATTAACCCATATAGTAGCCCACTTGACCTCTTAAATTAAAAATAGCGGGTGTATTGAATGATAAATGTATTATTCGTTTATAATACGTATACAATTTTGTGTAATCGATGTATAATTTATGTATATCGGCCTAAAAAGTAAACAGTGAATCTAGCCAGCTATTTGTATAACAATTCTTTTTTTACGACTGTGATGTCTGGAGCAATTTATTCATATCTCGACTAATTTCATGAAGTACGTGTTACCCCGTCGGTACAGGTACTGAATATCTTTTTTCACCAAGGATTGAATATATAGAAAAAAAGGATTTCCACTTGGTATTTTTTATCTACATTGAAATTTAGACATGAGATCTCAGATTTTTAGTGTATCATTGATCACTAGATCACATCTTTAAATGCACAAATAGGGGCGGAGGTAGTGTATTTTTACAGGCTTAGAAGAACTCAGTCACTTTTGTTTAGATCTCATTTTTTGTATTAGAAAATTTATTAATATGTATATAAATATTTAATAGCGAACCGAATAACTAAACGAGTTATAAGTTTCGTGTAAATTTAAAACCCGCAAACTTCAATTCATGCTTCCGCCTCGTGCACAAAGTTAATATCTTGATGAACTTTTGCTCAAAGGAGTGAAATGCCAATGCCACATTGCAATATATAAATTTTCGATAATTTCTTATTTCTCACTTCCATTTCCTTTTGGTCTAGCACAGTTATATGCCCTTCGATATTTTTCTTCATTTAAACATCAATGTTGGAGACAGAAGTACTTTTGTTCTTTCAGGCACGTACGAAGATGCACATAATAAAATAAAATA
Source organism: Nicotiana undulata (assembly GCA_005239495.1). Taxonomy (NCBI): domain Eukaryota; kingdom Viridiplantae; phylum Streptophyta; class Magnoliopsida; order Solanales; family Solanaceae; genus Nicotiana; species Nicotiana undulata. Next base: position 24,403 of record ML249505.1, on the reverse strand, counting down.
AAAAGGTATGAAGAATGTGTTTTTTCCAGTTTCACCAAGTACTTCTTAAACATGATTTAGCTAATTTATGTGGAACAAATTGGTTAAACTTTGTGACAAATCCTATAAATATTTATCGTTTCAGTTTTGTGATTACCAAATTTAGGTTAGACGTATTACTGAGATCATTTATTCTACTCATCCAAATAAAAAAATTCTAAAATATCTTGGAGCAACAATTCTAGCAAATATATCATATGCAATGGCAGGAGTAACGTGTTAGCTTTCCAGAATTACGACAGTTAACTGTCCATTTTAAGTGGCATATTTTTTATTTTAAAAAATTTGATGCATATTTTTCTTTAATCTTTTCTTATTTCTTTCAAATATATGCAAAATAAATAAGTTACTTATATTTTTTTTATAGATAAACTTGTTCTCAATTATTGAAGAGTTAACTTTTTATAAAATAAATTGTTATATATTACAATGCTTATTATATTATGTTAACTAATTAAAACCAAGTGTAATATAAATATACACCTAATTAATGTAAAATATTGAAACCTTACTAAAGGAAAACAATGTCAAGAATATTACTTGAAGTTGCATATGAGCTAGCGTTAAAATAGAGTCAAATGAATAAGGACTGTAACATAACAGATATAAACCAATGCACGACGACTATTCATGGCTAAAGTTGAAGAATTGAAAACTATATAAGCAACTGAAATATCTTTGGAAAAGTTGCTGCTTGTATGTATATTATTGAATTCAAAAAACGAGGTTTACGACATGCTCATTTCCTTATAATATTATATTCGCTTGTTCTTAAAGATATGATGCACGGTCCATGTGGTAATCTGAATCCAACAAATTCCTGTATAAAAAAGGGTCTTTTTTTAGTTTTATTATCCAAATTATTTTGCTGAACAGAAATCAAAAGGAAGTGATTCTTATCCCATCTATAAAAGACGAAACACAAGAGAGGTTGTGAAAGTACGGGAGCAGTATTTAGATAACTCTTGAGTTTTTCTATGCAATCCTTTTTTACGGTAAATTCAACTGTCATATGAACGTTGAGATTTGCTCTGATATAAAGGTTGTTAAATATCTTTACAAATATATTTGTAAAGGACATGACCAAATTACATTTTATGTACATGATAATGATACAAACAAAGAAATAGATGAAATAAAAGAGTATCAAACTGCTAGATGGGTATCACCACCAGAAGCTGCATGGCGTTTATTTGATTTCTCTATTAGTGAGATGTATCCAAGCGTTTATCATCTTCAGCTACGTCTTAAAGGACAACAACTTGTTTCTTTTAAAGGCAATATAGATATAAACACACTCGTTAATAATCCTATAATTAAGAAAATAACGCTGACAGAAATTTTTCAAATGAACAGAACTAGCAAAGATGCCATAAAGCTTAACTTATTATACAAAGAATTTTCTGAACATTTTATATGGTCAACAACAGACAAAACATGGACACGACGACGATAATGTTGCGTCGTTGGCCGTATCGTAACGTGTCACCTAACTGAAGGAGAACGATATTATTTGAGACTATTATTGGTGAATGTGAGTGGAACAAAATCATATAAAGATCTTCGAACTATAAATGGGCAACATTATAATACTTTCAGTAAATCCGCAGAAAAAAAGGGATTATCACACTGTGATTACAGTTTAATTGATTGCATGTTAGGGGTGCAAGTTACCAACGTATAGTTTAAGACGTTTATTTGCTACGTTATTAGTGTATTGTAATCCAGCCAATCCAAAAGAAATATGGAAACAATTTGAAGAATTAATGTCAGAAAATTACAGAGTGTTACCTAATGTTGAAAGAAAAGATATTCAATATCAAGTTTTAAATCGGATTAACGATATTTTACACTCTACGGGTCATAACGTAAACAAAATATGAGCTTATCCCAGAAACAGTTCGACCATTCATATTGAAAAAATAATCAAAGGAGGTATTCTTTAAAAGAACCATCACAGTTAGTGAAGAGGATGCACTGTTACACAAAAAACTGAAAGCAAAACAATTTAAAGCATACAATGTGATTATTGACCGAGTATTTTCAAGAAACCAGGAGCTTTTTTTATTGATGATCCAGAAGGAACTAGAAAAACTTTCTTATATCGTGCCTTATTAGTGAACGTGCGTAGTAAAGGGTAAATATCTCTAACAACTTCCACTTCTGGCGCTGATGCTTCGATTCTTCCAGGTGGGCGAACTGCAGATTCGCGTTTTAATACCTATAGACATTGATTAAAATTTTAGTTGTAGTGTCAGCAAACAACGCTCAACTGCAAGTCTGACTCGTGATGCAAAATTAAATGTATGGGATGCAGTGTCTATGACTAAAAAAAAGAATGCTTGATGTTTTTGACTTGCTCTTAAAAGATCTCATTGATACAAATATGTTATTTGGGGAAAAAGTAGTTGTTTTGGGAGGTGACTTTAGACAAACTCTTCTAGTTGTTCGAAAACGGAAAAAATAAGATTTTATTAGTGAAAGTTAACTATATTCTACTATTTGGGATGAACTTGAAAAATTACAGCTATCTGAGTATGAGGGCAAAAACAGATTCTGTTTTTGTGATTACTTGATGAGAATTGGAAATGGGCAAGAGAGGGTCAACTCTAATAACAAAATTGAACTTCCAGATTCTTTGGTTATTCCTTTTACAACTGAAAAAGAAATCATTTATTCGCTATGACATTCTCAAATGTACAACCTTGCTCCTCTAATACTTGTTCAGCAGATTCTCGCGTTATCCTAACGACAAAGAATAATTTTGTGAATGAAATCAACGATATTCTTATAGCAAATTTTCCAGAAAAAAACTACAATTGTTACTATTGACGAAACAATTGAGCCTAATGATCAAAGTCAATTTGAAGACCTATTACACACTTTGAATCCTGCTAGTTTAGCTCCTTATAAATTAACTTTGAAGGAGAATTGCCACATTATAATATTGCGTAACTTGAATTCACACAAAGGTTTATGCAATGGTACATGATTGATATGTTGCGATAACAAGACACGTGTTATTAGTGCTAAGATCGCGACAGGCAATTTTAAAAATAAGCACGTATTTATCTACCCAGGAACAAGATCAAGACTCTGTATTTCGTTGGAATATATTTGCGAGAATTTGTTTTTTTCCACGATCAACTTTATATCGCCTTATCGATAGCAAAGAGTTCAAATTGTATCGAAGTGCTGATTCGGCCGTCCACACTAGCCAACCGTGATGACCGTTCTACATATAATATTGTTTACGACGAAATTATCCAGAAAACGTCCTTGTAAGTCTTCTGTTATCCTAAAATAGAATAATTTTTCTGTTTAATTCTGTCCTTCTACTCAAGTACATTTTGTTTTATCATTTATATGCTTACCAATACTCATATCTGCTTCTTTTTTTCCCTCGGGTAGGCGATAAGGTTTCGACTGGACCTTTACTTACCTCGAGCTCCGAAACAAGGTCATTAATAGTTCACCATCACAGTTTAATATTAATGCTTATAAGATCTTATTTGATCAAATATAATTGATCATCTGCTTATTTTCCCAGTTGCTTATATCTTGTTATTTCAATGTTTTCCTAAAGATACTTGGAATACTGTGTTACACTTGGTCATTTACTTATTCAGTTCAAACTTAATTTTTGAAAGTCAAAATATATTATCGTCGTGTCTGAAATCAACCCAACATATTTACTAATCGGCTACGGAATCATCACGACACCTTTCAGAGGGGTAAAATGGGTCGTGACAAATTTAAGTCACAATCCCCAACGGTGCACGCCCGTCACCTAGCATGTGCTTCACCTCAAAATAGTAAAATGATACGAAATCCAGGTTTCATACCCTCAGGACTAGATTTACAATCGTTACTTACCTCAAACCGGTCAAATATCTAACCCACGATGCTCTTGCCTCTCGACTCGGCCTCCAAATGCTACGAATCTCAATGAAAATCCCCTTGAATCCCCCTTCAAAACACTCCCAAAAGCTTCAAATCGGAATAGAGCGGCTCGAAACTAACCAAAATTAATTCAAATACATCAAACAATGTTAAAGGAACCAATCCCCCCACTGAGATGTAGCGGGAGCTGTTGGAAGCAGTCCAGCCTGAGCTAAAGTGCTAAACATGCTCATGAATTGAGCCAAAGTCTCCTGGAGGGCTGGAGTAGCAATAGAAACCTCTGGTGCCGGCCCTCTAGCTGGAGCTGCTGGGGGATCCTCTGTCGCAGCTCTCGCAGGTTCTCAGGCTGCACCGCGTGGTCGCCCTCTACCCCGACTCCGGCCTCTGGCGCTTTTGGTAGGGGGCTCGGGTGCCTAATCGTCGGTCCTCCCGGTACGGGTCCTCACTATCTGTGAGACAGAATAGAATAGAAGATTTAGAATTTTGATGTCAATAACTCGCACGACAAGGAAATCAAAGAAGTATGATTGTTCTTAATAGTTACATAGCCTCCCGAAGATAAGTACGGACGTCTCTGCACCGATCCGCGAGACTTTAATAAATCGGCTTGTGACTCACGACTCCTATGAACCTAGAGCTCTGATACCAACTTGTCACGACCCATTTTACCCCTCCGACAGGTGTCGTGACGGCACCTAATCTCTACGACTAAGTAAGCCTATTATTGCGGGAAAAAAATTTAAAGAAAAACATGACAATAAATTTATTTGAACCCATATATCTTGAATATAAAAAATAGTCCAAATTATTTTACGGATTTAATTCCAATAAAATTTATATGCCTACGGTCTGGTTATGACATCTTATTATTCACAATATTCTTTAATTTTTCTAATAATCAAGAAATAAAAGCGGATAGGTAAAACATGAAAACCAATAAAATACAGTTTGTCCAAGATTTATTCAAGCCATTTTTTGTCAATAAAACGATTGTGCTAGTACCACGGGACTCGGGGAATCCTTACACCTTCTCCCCGTGTAAATAGAATTTTTTATCCGGACTTTGTTTCGTAGACCTAATAATAAAGGAGTCAAATCTTCCTTTGAATTGGATTCGAATAAAAAGTTACTTGGAACACCCAAAAATCGATTTCAAGTGGCGACTTTGAACAATAAAATAATCCCCATCAAAATTGTTACCTTAATTGGAAAAACTCTTTAACCCACAAGAATCCATAACTTATATATTTTGGGGCAGAAAGGGGTATGACAATTACCCCGAGAACCGATGAAAGTATTGTTGAATCGTGGGATGACGCGTGTTCGGGCCATTAAATGAGGATAGACGTACGTCTAATCAAGCGTCATAAACTTTTTAGAGGGGTCAGAGAATTTCCCTTCAAGAAAGGTATTGGTATCTTCACCAACTTCTTGGTGACACAAGGATGTGCGCCACTGGAAAGCAAGAGGATTATCTGCATAAGGTAAAATATGTTCATATGCTCGCATAATAGAGCAATACATGGAGCCGGGGACAGATGGAAAGCGAGGCAAGTGGACATCAAGTCCAGGGGCAGCAATCTTGGTTGTCCCCGAAGGGAATGTGGCTCAAAAAGATAAATAAATGCTTGCCACCCGGTAGCATTCAATGGAGAATATTCTGCAGAATTAAATACGTAGTCTGTTATAGAGAACATGGCATGCATAGCCTGCCGTTACACATTTTTCAATTTTCCCATAATTGTCATTTAAAAGAGGCTTGATCCTAGGACCTTGTTCCCTAGATGCAACTATGAATATCGAGTTTAACAGCCATTAGAGGAGCATGAATTTTCTGACAAACTTATGCTATATACTATTCAAAAGCAAAATAACATTTTATTTCTTGCTTATTAGTATTGCAATTACAGCCTTCGGAAGCTCTGCTCCCCGAACCAAGCTATCCACTGTCTTATTTCGATTTCAACGCTAAGTCTTGCATCCTTATTTAATTTATTTATTATTTTGGAATCAGATCGATAAACTTGTCTATAAACCATGAATAAATTCAATTGTACCATTTTACGGGTAAACAATGAGGTTGTTATAGAAAAAATATACTTAGAAACAATTTTTAAAAGTTTGATCAAACACAAATTGTTGCTCAAAAGTGCTTTTTAAATTAATTAGGCAACTACAAACTGCTTCACACCAAAAGTATTTTTTTTAAAAGCGCTTTTCAAAATAAACTAATTTTAGAAGCTTTAGACCAAACAGGCTATTAATCCCCACCTAAAAGCCAGCACTAATTTGAATAATTTGGTTGTTACTTTTATTTGACTCGTAAATAATATATACATTAGTTCTGCGAGGATCAACGTATTATGTGAAACAAAATGTGAATAAGAATACATATATTAGCATTACATGTATTAAAAATACTATCAAGATGACAAAATTACCCCTCATAATAATACGAAAATTTTATTTTGCTTTAAAAACATAAGAATATGTTATGCTAACTTTCAATAATCAAACCAAACATCCAATTAATGGGACAATACATTATAGTCACTCACCATTTCGTCCCTTCAGCATCATTATTCAACAACAACAAAAAAAAAATACTTAGCTCATGGAGGTTTTGTGTTGATAATAGAAAGTTGAATTAGCTCTTAGTGAAAGCTAATTATGAATGTCCAATATAAATAGCTTAGATAGATGGAAAGATACGGGAATTTTGTCCGCTAAAGTTTAGACGAACAAAATAAAATTATCTAGCATTTTTGAATGAGGCCTTACTATTCTCAACCGACTTCATTTATTGTTGGGTCACACCCTTGAATGCTACTAGCTAAGGATTTGGGTTTTTTTACTTTTTGTCCGCACCAAAAATTATTTACATTCGGTAATAGAAAAAGTGTATAAAATTGTATAATATTTGTAAATAAACATACAAAATATATATTTGCATTTAATTAGTATATTTCCCTGTATCAACTTCCCTTTTTTACCCGATGAATAATGTTGGCGTCGTTTTTTGCGACGGAATTAGCTGATGAAAGGGGTTATCCTAAGTCTTTGTTTAAACAAAATTTTATCAAGTCTATGTATAAGTTTTAAAAGACAGAGAATATTTCATTATTTTATTCTTAGTGATCTCTAAGTGATCACGCACGAAAGAGAAATCTATTTATATAAATTAATTACCCTCGAGTCCATTGAGTCCTGCTCTTTTATTTTTGTGCTTGGTCGTTGGCACCTAGCGTACCATGTGAGTTTGATTTCACATTCTACATTCGTAATGGAAGATTCTGCAGAATTAGCTAGACTTATATAATACTGGTGCATTGTTTTGAGCCATTCTAGCCTGTATCTCTCCCTTTAAAAGATAATTACAGTACTAAATTAGTACTACTCTTGTCCCAAAACTATAACTCTATGGTCTCCCGAAATTTAAACAAAATATTTTTTGAAGGAATTAAGACTTTTAAATATAGTTTTTTTGTCTTTTCAAAATGAAGTTGCTTGGGAATCATGAGGTTTCAGGTTCAAATTCTAGCGCAGACAAGAAATACTAGGTGATTTCTTTTCATATGTTCAAGCTTTGGTGGACAGAGTTACTTGATAATTGTTGCTGGTGAGAGGTAGCAAGTAACCTGTCACGACCCGAAATTTTCACATTCGGGACCATGGTGGCGCCTAACATCACACTTGCCAGGCAAGCCAACGTTAGAGGTTATTTAGCCAATTATTTTTCATTTTCAGTGGTTATCACTAAACAAACAAAATAAAGCGGAATAAACGTGAAGCTATATATAGATATCAACTTTATTTACATGCTACTTCTACCCAGAATTTGGAGTCACAATTCACGAAATTACAATTGTTTGGGAAATAAATTAAACTGTAAGTGTAGAAGTGTAGAAGGGGACGTCAGGGCCTGCGGACGCCAACAGGACTACATTGGGTCTCCTAGTTGTATAATCTATAGTCAACCTCTCAATCAGCCACTACCTACTTCGAAATCTGCACATGAAGTGCAGAGTGCAATATTAATACAACCGACCCCATGTACTGGTAAGTGTCGAGCCTAACCTCGACGAAGGAGACGAGGCTACGGCGGGACACTCTCAATATAAGCTGCATATAGTGAATAATAAGACAGAAAAGAAAGCAGAATAACGTAAAAGCAGTAACTTGCAAGGAATAAATACAGAACCCAACGTGTCTAATAAGTATTCAGCTATAACCAATTCTTAAGTGAAATACAAAACTACCGGACAACTTACACAGTCTAAGAAAGCACATAAACACATAAATTGTTGCGGCGCGCAACACGATCCCACGGTACATATAACAATCCACCCTTATTTCTTCTTAATATCATAAATAATAAAATATAGATAAAAAATATTGCGGCGCACAATCCGATACCGCCATATCATAATAAACACAGTCACGATTCACTCTTATATCGCCATATTCCACCCTTATTACACTTGTTGCGCATGCGGCGTGCAACCCGATCCCACCGTATAATATCAATTCACCCTTATTCCTCCTCAATATTTCACCTTTGTTCCACATGTTGCGGCGTGCAACCCGATTCCACCATATTCATTTCAATTACACGGGATGTATAAAAGCTTAACAAAATTAACACAAGGCTCTTATCAACACTTAAAATTTAGAAAAACGCAATTAAAACCTTATACTCAATAAAACTCTACACTAATAATACTACTCACCGAGACCAAGCCAGGATATCACAAAAATACTGATAAGAACAGCTTAAGCAAGTAATGGAGAACAATGAATCTACGGGATAAAAAATATCTTCAACAAGGGGTACACAATATCTAACATGTAGCAATTAGGCATGGAATTACAAGTAGACATGTAACAATTAAGGCAGGGAAGAAACAATATAAAGAGTACACAGGCAAAACAGATAAATTGACGGCGCATAGATACTCGTTACCTCACATATACGTCGCTCACATGATTTTTCATATAGAAATTAAGGCAAAGATTCCTAATCCCTCAAGTCAAGATTAGACACAACACTTACCTCGATCCACATGCCACTCACTGCTCAATTACCGCTTTTCCTCTAGTTTTCACCTTCAAACCATTCGTATCTAGCCATAATTGACTTAATAACATCAAATATTGCTAAAGAAATCAATTTCAATACATAAATTTAGGTTTCCCAAACTTTCCCCCAAAAAAGTAAAAATCGACCTCGGGCCCGCTTGGTCAAAACTCGAGGTTCGGACCAAAACTCATTTACCCATTCACCCCTGAGCCCGAATATGTAATTAGTTTCGGAATTCGACCCCAAATTGAGGTCTAAATCCCAATTTGCAAAATACTTCCATTTCTTCCAAAATTCCCAATTTCTACCATGGAAAAAACAAAGTTTAGGGCTATGAATTTAACGGGTGATGATGAAAATAGAAAGAAATGAGTTAAAGGGTACAAACTTATGAATTGGTGTTGAGATTACCCTTCAAAATCCCACCTAGACCGAGCTCTAATGGAGAGTTTGTGAAAAATGGGTAAAATATTGTCTTGATTCTGTTTTTAAGAGTCGGGCGACAGTGTTCATCGCGATCGCGTGAACATTGTCGCGATCACGAAGAGCGGATTACAAAAGACTTACGCGATCGCAAGTCCCTTATCGCGTTCGCGAAGGCTACACACACTTGGCCTTCGCGTTCGCGATGAAGAGACGACTGACCCCTCCCCAAGTGCCATATGTTATGCGTTCGCATCGAGCTGGCGTGATAGCGAAGGGTACGACCCCCATTGCTCCGCGTTTGCGACACAGTCTCCGCGTTCGTGTAGAGTTAAATTTCCTCCCAGCCTAGATCTCCTTCGCGATCGCGAAGTACAATGCACCAGACACAAGATTCAGCATTTCACACCAGATTTTCCTAAGTCCAAACATCCTGTAGCCTATCCGAAACTCACCCGAGCCCTCAAAGCTCCAAACCAAACATGCACACAAGCTCGCGCGATCAAATCGCTACAATAACACCTAGAACAACAAATTTAGAATAAAATCAAATGAACTTTTCAAAAAAGCTTTAAAATTTTTATTTTCTCAATCGAGCGTCCGAATCACGTCAAACTGACTCTATTTCTTACTAAAATTCACAAACAAGTCATAAATACTATATTGAGCCTGTATCGGGCTCCGGAACCAAAATACGGGCCCGGTATAATAAATGCCAAACACTAATAGATTCTTAAAACCATTTAGTTTTCAAACTTTTAGTTTTCCACAAAAAATTATATCTCGAGTTAGGGACCTCGGAATTTGATTTGTGCCATACCCCCAGATCCCATATTTCAATACGGACCCATCGGGACTGTCAGAACACGGATCCGAGTCCGTTTACTCAAAATGTTGACCGAAGTCAACTCAAAACAACTTTTAAGGCAAAACTTTTATTTTTATCAACTTTCAACATAAAAGCTTTTCAGAAACACGCTCGGACTGCGCAGAAAGGTAAAATGAGATTTTTAAGGCTAAAGAGTATAAGAGGAAGATGAACAAAAAGATAATTTTATTAAATGATGATGAGCAGATTGTATACACAAACAAGTTACAGAGTCCCTGTGAGAAAGCTCCTTCAACAGTGGTAACAAACCAGAAAACAAGGAGAATAAAATAACAAACTCCTCAAATGGTGGAAACAAAATAACAATCTATGCAGTAAAACAAAATAGATACAGTAAATACAATAATGTTACAACGCATTAACAGTAACTTCTAATATACCCCCATCACGCTAGATGGTGTGCAACAACACCAAGATTGGACAAATGGCGACGGAAGGAGTTTTTTGGAAGCGGTTTGGTGAGAGTATCAGCCAACTGGTCAGAACTAGGAATGTGCTTGAAGATAAGGCGTTTATCATTAACCTATTGGCGAACATATTGGAAGTCAACAGTTATATGCTTCATGAGGTTGTGAAGAATGTTGTTCTGACATAAGTAGGTGACACCAAGGTTGTCACAGAAAATTGTAGGTGTTGTGGGGATATGGACATGAAGTTCCTTAAGAAGATTTTTTACCCAAGTGATCTCATCAACGGCACTAGCAACAGCCCGGTATTGTACTTCAGTAGACGAGCGGGCAATGGTGCGTTGTTTTTTTGATGACTAACTAATTGGAGTAAAGCCAAGAAAAATAATATAACTTGTGGTGGAACTTCGATCAGTGAGGTTGTCGGCCCAGTCATCATCAGAAAACACAAAGAGATTAAGATTGGTGCTTGGAGCAATTCGAAGCATAGTTAGCAGTGTTTTTGAGATATCGAATGAGGCGCTTAACAGCCTTCCAGTGAGCTTCAGAGGGCGCATGCATAAATTGAGACAATTTGTTCACTGAGTACGAAACATCAGGCCTAGTAAAAGATAAGTATTGCAGCTTGCCAATCACTTTCCTATATTCAGTAGCATCATGAGATGGAGTACCATCATTTAGTAGCAAACTTTGAGATGAACTCATGGGTGTAGAGACACTTTTGCAATTTTCCATCAGAAGATCATGGAGAAGGTCTGAAACATACTTCGCTTGTGACAGAAAAGGCCTTTGGCATCTCGATGAACCTCAACCCCAAGAAAGTAGGATAAAGGACCCAAATCTTTAAGGAAAAAACGGGAAGCCAATGAAGAGATAACCTGATGAACTACTGAAGAGCTGCTTCTTATAAGAATGATGTCGTCTACATAGACCAAAAGATACACAACACCATAAGAGTCATGGCGAACAAAGAGAGACGGATCCGAGTGAGACTTAATAAACCCCATGTCAAAGAGATATGATATTAGTTCATTGTACCAAGCACGAGGCGCTTGCTTGAGACCATAAATGGCCTTACGCAAACGACAAACATGTGATGTATGGGCTGCATTTTCAAATCTAGGTGGTTGTTTCATAAAGACCTCTTCTTCAAGAGTGCCTTGTAAAAAGGCATTATTGACGTCCAACTGATGTAAGACCCATTTTTGCTGAACTGCAAGGGAAAGAACAATACGAATATTTGTGGGCTTGACAACCGGACTGAATATGCAGTGATAGTCAAACCCCGGACATTGAGTAAACCCCTTGGCAATCGGGCGAGATTTGTACCTGTCAACAGAACCGTCAGCCTTCCTTTTGATCCTGTAAATTCACTTACAATCAACAACATTCTTGTTAGAATTTTGAGGAACCAATTCCCACGTTTGATTCCAAACTAAAGCATCAAATTCAGCTTTCATAGCTGACCTCCACTAAGGGTGATTTTGAGCTTGCTTAAAGGTATTAGGCGTAACACTGCCGAGAAGTTTAACAAGGTAATTAAATGGTTTCTTTGGGCAGGAAATATTATTTTGTGATCGGGTTATTGGACGGGGTGGAGGAGGTGGTGGGGGTGGAGGAATAGGATTATGCAGAGGTGGTGAATTAGAAGACAAGTTCGAGGGCTGTGCAGGAGAAACTGTACAAGCAGGTGACAGGTTTTGGGTTTTGTTTCGGCGATGGTAGGTGATAAGGTTGGGGGTTAGAATATTTGAAGGGATAAGAGATTGAGATTGTTTCAAATAAGCAGGGGAATGAGAAGTCAGAGAAAGAGAATTACCTGAATTCGTGGAATATGTGTGATTCTGGCCGGAGGAGGTGGACTCACAAGTTTGGCCACTGGTACCTATGTCTTGAACTTGTACAGGAGATGGAAGTGCAGAAATATCAGGGGAAGGAGTTTGAATTTGAGATTGGGTAGGAGTGTCAGTAGCAGTTTCCCACGTGAGATTAGAAAACTTATCTTTTATACAAGAAAATATTGTTTGAAAGGGAAAAATATTTTCAAAGAATTTTACATCTCGTGAGATATAAATTTTAGAATGAACGGGATCAAAACATTGGTGTGCATAATGAACCTGCGAAAAACCCAAATAGACACATGGAGTTGACCTAGGCTCGAGTTTATGTGTGGTGTAAGGCTTAAGCCATGGGTAACATATACAACCAAAGGTTCTAATTGAGTCGTACTTAGGTGCGACACCAAATAATTTTTCAAATGGTGATTTATGTTTTAGAAGCAGTGTGGGTAGTCGATTGATTAAATAGGTTGCGTGTTGGCAGGCAAACGACCAAAAAATTGAAGGTAGGGATGCCTCATGTAAGAGTTTTTTGGCAGTTTCAACAATGTGCCTATGACGACGCTCGGCTATGGCCACTCTTTGCGGTGTATAAGGAGGTGATACAAGGTGTTTAATTCTATTTTCTTGGAGATACGGGTCAAGACCTTTGTATTCACCTCCTCCATCAGTATAAAGAGAAACAATCTTTTTTTTGAAAAAGTTTTCGATTAAGGCATGTAATTTGGGAAAAATGTCGCGAACCTCATGTTTGTTTTTAATCGTGTACAACCAAATGTATTTGGTGTACTGATCAATGAAAACACAGTAATATTATTTTTTATCAATAGAAAGAACAGGTGATGGACCCCACAAATCAGTAAAAATAATTTGTAGCGAAGAAGTACTGTTTAGAGACAAATAACTGAATGGAAATCGTTGAACTTTATTTGAACAACAAGAATTACATAAAGTAAACTTGTCTGTTGATGAAACTGGCAGAGAAAATTTATTCAAAACAAAGTTCATAATTCTTGAATGGGGATGACCAAGACGACGATGCCAAACACGATGAGGAACTGTTGTAGTAGTGACTTGAACAGTACGCTTGTTAACAGTGAAGTTTGGCCATTCGTAGAGTCCATTCCTATTCCGGCCGGAAACCAACAGAGTCCGCGTTTTCAAGTCCTTCACAAAGAAAGAAAAAGGGAAAAAGTCTATCGAAGTTAAATTATCTTGACAAAATTTTGACACATAAACAATATTTTGTTTGATATCAGGTGCACACAAAGTGTCAGTTAGTTTAAAATCTTTACTTGATGCAATTAATTCAGTAGAACCTGATGAGTAATTGGAATGTTTTTACCATCTCCCATAGCTATGCCTTCCGAACCATTATATTCTTCAAGATTTGTAGGCTCTGTGGTGACATGATGAGTAGCACCAGAGTCGAAAATCTATTGGTTGGCTGTTGTTTGTGTACCTGAAAGAAAATTTGCCTTTGCCTCTAAATGATTATGAGACTGTGACCTGCAACATTTGCACTGTGACCTTGTCTGTTGCATAACTAACAGCGAACAGGGTTATTGGTGGAATTGTTGTTTGGGTAACGCCCTTGAGCAGGAGCATTAGCACGATTGTTGTAACGCCATTGTGAGTTGTTGTTGGGTCGACGAACAGTGCGGTTGCTGGAATTGGTGGATTTGTTGCGAGTTACCAAAGCAGTAGTAATCGAAGTGGTTTCCTTCTTCAATTCCTCATGTTTGAGAAATATTTCATGATCAATTAGTTTGGCATACAACTCCTCGTAAGAGACAAAGGAATCTCTTGCTCGGATTGCAGCGGAAATCTCACGAAAATCTTGCCCTAGAGCACTCAGAATTTTCACAATCAACTCATCGTTAGAGATTGAAGCACCGGCAATGGCAAGCTCGTTGCAGAGAGAGCGCACTTCATGGAGATAATCAGCGACTGGACGAGAGTCCTTGGATAGTCGTGCGAGTTGATCACGAAGGTTGAAGACTCGTTTGGGACTTGTTGGCATAAGCCATGTGAAGGGAGTCCCAGGCAAGTTTAGCAGTAGAGACAATAGCCATAGTAGTGGCTATCGTCGAATCGACAGAAGCCATTATGGCATTCTGGATCAACTGATCTTGACGGAACCAAATGCTATAGTTTGGATTCTCCACTTGTCTATCATTTTGTGTGATAATTGTCGGAGGAGTAGGAGAGGAACTGTCAAGATGACCGAACAGATTGTGCCCACGCATGAGCATGGAAATCTGGGCTTTCCATGTCGCAAAGTTATGGCTGCCAACAAGCTTTATCGGCAGTTGCGACACGGGATTGAACTGAACAATAACACTAGAGTTGCTTCTAGTGGAGTCAGCATTTGTTACATTAGGGGCCATTTCAGGTATGAGCCTGTGATGGTAGTCAGAGGATGGGGGAAAAAACTCGTGAGAGTCAAGTAGACTGCTCAGATACCATATAAGAGCAAGATGAACAAAAAGATAATTTTATTAAATGATAATGAGCAGATTATATACACAAACAAGTTACAGAGTCCCTGTGAAAAAGCTCCTTCTACAGTGGTAACAAACCAGAAAACAAGGAGAATAAAATAACAAACTCCTCAAATGGTGGAAACAAAATAACAATCTATGCAGTAAAACAAAATAGATACAGTAAATACAATAATGTTACAACGCAGTAACAATAACTTCTAATAAAGAGCACGAAATCAAATTCTAAAACATAAGATGACCTTTTGGGTCTTCACATAACCCGTAAAAATAGTCGAGATGTGCACAATCTTGCCCAAATACTACATTTAAAAAAATGAAAATTAGTGTACTTACTACTACTTGTAATATATATATATATATATATATATATATATATTTGCTTATTGTACTCAAATATAAAGTATACTTTACGATAAATTACATGTGGTGAATAAATAAAGGTCTATCATAATGGAAAATACGAGAGTAGTCAATTAATGGTGAAATGGTATAGTAGTTGCAACTTGGAATATTATGGTAGTTAGAAAATAAAATTCATATTTTATTTCTTTCAGGTCCACCACCATCTCACCTTTAAAAAAATATAGATATAATATTAATATATGCAGCATCCATAGATCAGTTGACTCAGGAAAGGAGAATGCCTTTATATCTATTTTATCCATATTAACTCTAGATCTTCCATTAATTCCCCAAGAAATTTTCAGACTAGTCCAGCTGAAAAAGGCAGAAATCAAGAAAGAAAGTGAAAGACTATTTCTTGTACAGCAACAAAACATGCTGAAATGTAACCCACTAAGTCCCTTCCCCCCCTCTCCCATTAATTCTAAAGTTTGAATGTTGACTTCGTCTTTTGTCAAAATATCATCACTATATGTTGTCTGTATATGATTACATATTCTTCTAAAAGTGTTTTCTCTTTCTTATATAATCTCTATGTATGCAGATAGCTATGGAAAAGTGGTTTCTTCACATATATTGGTTGCAAGTCTTGTTGGAATTATATCTGCTTTCGCCATGCATCTTCACAATAAATCTTCGAAATCTAAATCCAAATCTACCAAAGTTGATGATAATCAAATTCATTTAAATTCCCTTGCTCCTATTTTGGACAGAACTGAATCTAGCCGTGGTGGTAAACTCGAAAAGTTTTCCCATTATGTTGGTCAGTAGAAAACATTTTTTTCTTTTTTATTAATTTAAATTTGACCTTTTTTTCTCTATTTTATGTACGTTCTTGATTATTTGAAGTAATTTTTAATATTGTGTAGCAAGGCAACTGGGGTTTAAAGATGAAAATGAGTGTCCTCGCTTAGGAGAGCTAGTACAGGAATATTTGAGGAGATCCAAAGGTTGTGATAATACAATATTTGAATACTTTGCTAATGAAGAAGATGCTGAATCTTTGTATGTAAAGTTGGAGAATGAATTAGAGAGGTGTATTCTTTCTTATTTTGCTTTCCATTGGAGTAAAGCTTCTGTCTTCATTAGCCAGGTATGTATCTATATTCTATGGGTATTGATTTTCATTTTCTTTTTAAATACAAGAAATTACAAAATGATTTTTGATAAAAACCACAAGCTAATCAAAGGTCAACGTCTTTTTTGTTGAAGGTGTTAAGTGTTGATCCTGATCAGAAAAGACTCAAGGATTTGGTGCTGGCAGCTACAAGGTAATATATAATAAATGAACATATTTTTATATCACATTTTTAATTATTATATTTATTTCTTCCTGGATTTAGGGTTAGTTAAATATAAAGCCTTATTTTATTGGAGTAGTATTATTTCTAGTTATGTACTGTACATTTTATTTAAACAATTTAATAATGGTGAAGAAAATGGATAATGAACTCTTGTTTCGAGCAGAAGTATTTTCTGTCAATTTTGTTAGGCCTATTGCCAGTACTCTTAATTAAATGGTGGGATTTGAAATCGACGACCACCAATTCTGTTTCACCTTATTCAGCATACTGACAATAAATTCATTCATTTTTACGAGTTATATTAATTAACAGAAGGCATTGTAAAAATCCAAACTGCATGTTTAAAACTTTCTAGTAATCTGAAAATAAAAATTTATGGATTTAAATAAATACATGCAGTAGTTATTACTTATTAGTACAAAATAATAAGTATGAGTATATTTTTCCTTAAGAATACTCGGAACAGTGAGTATTTTTCCTCAAAAATATTCTTCTTCTTTATTCTAACTCTTTGAGATATGGCATGTTGTAAATAATGGGACAAAAAATATCTAGGGAAGGGGTGTCTTTTGTTGAGATTGCAAGTTGTAAAGACAGCGATTTCCTCCAAAACGATTATTTTACTATTCCTTTTTCTTAACTAAAAATGAATATAAAAGGAAATTATTCCATCCGGTTCATAATAAGTTATCAGTTTACTTTTTTATTTTAGTTCAAAATAAATGTCTATTTATATAATCAAGAAAGAATTTAATTTGTTTTTACAAAATAACCCTTACGTATATATTCTTAAAAAGTTTTTTTACTCCTCACGCTAAATAGTTAATTAGGGATAATTTAGTTATAATATATATTTTTATATAAATTTTAATATTTTTTTAATAAGCGTACTAAAAACAAACTGACGGTGAACCGGAGGGAATAAAGAATTGTCGGTGTAGTCTCCGCATTTGAAGTAGATGGGATTAGGCATATCTACTTTTTGTGAAACCATGACAAAGGAAAATCTTGACTCATTGATAGATATGAAGAGGCGTACTAGATTAGCTCAATTCATGGCACACACTTCCAACCAAAGTAATGTCACCATTATATATATATATATATAGTTCTTCTAGAAGAAAAAAAAGGTGTACGTATAACAACACCTTGAAAAATAAAGCAAATACACACATAAATTTAAGATAGAAAATAAAGTGTTTAATTAATTCCTAGACCCAAACTCTTGTAGTCATGTACAAGCAAAATTGATGCGAAAATCTGATTTCTTCTCTGTATAAAGTATTTCGCGTTCACGTAAGGTTCGAAAAAGGATCGCATTTATGATGTAGGTAGTCTATCCTAATGCAAGCTACAGTTGCTGATTCTACGACTCGAACTTATTGACTTATAGATTATACGAAGACAACTTAATTATTGGTCTTGGACAATCTTCACCTCATAAACTAGCTTTTGAGGTTGAGTTAGACCCAATGTCCATTTATCATGGTATCAGAGCCAGACTCATCCTAATTATTATCACCGATGTTGGGCCCCATTTATATTGTTCACGCTCCAGTTTGCCGGTCTGGACGTGAGGGGAGTGTTGAGTTGTCCCACATCGGAGGAATTTGAGGTCCTTGGTCTCCTTATATGATGTTGGGCAATCCTCGCCTCATAAGCTAGTTTTTTGTGTTGAGTTAGACCCAAAATCCATTTATCACTCTAAGTTTCACGTTAATTAAAAGTCTATACCAAACAGCAATTATTGACTAATATTGGTTGGTGATTGTAGGAAGCAGAGATTCGAGAAGATAACAAAGGACCTAAAAGTGACAAGGGTATTTTCAACGCTGGTAGAGGAGATGAAGGCAATTGGAACAGTATCATCAAATGGAGACTCCAAATGTACAGACGTTATGGTCCCTGTGGCTCACAGTCAACGAAGTCCAGTGCTTCTCCTCATGGGCGGTGGCATGGGTGCCGGCAAATCCACTGTCCTCAAAGACATCCTTAAACAGTACTAATTACATCTCTATTTTCCTTTTCAATTTGCAATTCATTTACAAATTTTGACAACAATGTTTTTGGCAGGTCATTTTGGTCCGAAGCAGCTGCAAATGCAGTAGTGGTAGAAGCAGATGCTTTCAAGGAAACTGATGTAATTTACAGAGCCCTTAGCTCAAGAGGTCATCATCACGACATGCTCCAAACTGCTGAATTGGTAACAACACTTGCTATTAATTTTTACTGTATACTTATGCTAGTGGCAGATTCATGATTTTCAAATTGTGAGCGCTCAACTATTTTTAGTCTGAAAATTACTACCGAGTCTGCGTGCTTAGTTAATGCATTTATATGAATTACGTGCTCAGGCACCCATAATCCATCGAGTAGATCCGTCATTAAAAGAATTTAACGTTCAAAATATATAAACAGGTACATCAAAATTCAACAGATGCAGCATCATCCCTCCTAGTCACAGCTCTAAACGAAGGGCGCGATGTTATAATGGATGGAACCTTATCATGGGTACCATTTGTTGAGCAGACAATAGCCATGGCAAGAAACGTACACAAACATCGGTATCGAATGGGGGAAGGATACAAGGTTGCAGAGGATGGGACAGTTACTGAAAATTATTGGGAACAAGTTGAACAGGAACAAGGAGAAGAGACTAAGATCACTAAACCTTACAGAATTGAATTGGTGGGAGTTGTATGTGATCCTTACCTAGCCGTTGTTAGAGGCATCAGGTAAAAGATTGCTTCTAAGAATTAAACATTTCTTATTTAGAAGTAACTTTTTATCTTCTTTTATCATATTAATTCCTTGTGTAATGTTAATGCAGGAGAGCTATAGGAACAAGGAGGGCAGTTAGAGTGAAGCCTCAACTGAAATCTCACAAGAGATTTGCAAATGCATTTCCTAAGTACTGTGATATTGTTGATAACGCCAGGCTCTACTGCACCAACGTTCTAGCCTCCAAACCAACCGTAAGATTCTTATCTCAATTCTATTTGCTGCGGTCAATTCTAATTAGATCATATATTGTGCGAAACCAGGAATTCAAACTTAAAAGAAGTGAAAAAAAATTTCCGAGAAAAAGTATTCAATATATATTATATATCTCTAAAATTCAATATTTTACCTATCGCAATGTAATTTTTCGACTAAGGGTGGTGAGCTGACCCCCTTTATAACATGTAGCTTCACCCATGGTTGTAAAACTATGTGATAAGTATTAACTCGGTAACTCAATGAAAATTATTACATACGTGCTATAATTGGTTAAATTACAATGATAATGTTAAAAAATTCTTTACACTGATATAATGTTTATATGACTTAAAATAATTTGTAATTTATAAGCTTAAATAAATTCATAGCTACATTAAAAAGGAAAGAAAGTCTTATAGCATTGATGAATTTTCATTATTCAGCTCTTGCAAATTATTGTACTGTCACCTTAACCCTTCCAGAAAATAAATAGTCCATTCATATTTATTTTTCCATTAACTTTTTGTGGAAATTAAATTAAAATGCAGTTAATAGCATGGAAAGATGGAGAGAATAAAATGTTGGTAGAACCAGAAGACATCAAATGTTTGGAAATGGTAAGAAATGTGAATGAAGAAGCAGAGACCATATACGAGCTTTACCCAAAAGATGAATTATCCCAGCCTGGTTCAGTCTGGAATGACATGGTTTTGTTACCTACTAGGTCTATTCTCCAGCAAGAGCTCAAAGCTGTCATTGGAAAAATTGAAAATCGTCCAAAATTGCTTCAATCTCTTAAAACTGATTAGAAACAGATCTTTTTTTATTGTAGTAGTAACTTTTTGTGACTATTTTTTCAGATGTCCAATTGTTAATGTTACAACTTACAATCATTTGAATTTTGATGCCCGGCCCTTTCTTGGTTTTTTTTTTTCTTTCCTTTTGGTTTAACTTTGCCAGCTTTTCTATTTTTGAGATTAGTAAGTTACTAATTGGTTCAGTCGTGGTTAAATCCCATATTATAGACATTAACAAACACTGTAGATGCACTTGATTTGGCTTGTCAATAATCTTTGGAAACTCTATATCAATAGCCCAAAATTGCATGTCTTCCTTATTTGATTTAGTGCTTTGTCACTAGTATCATGATTATTACACATTAAACATTACTAGTTTCAGATCCAATATTGACCTAAAGTTCTTATCAAAAAGAATAGAAAGAATCAGATAGTACATTCAAACATCGGACCAACAGTCTAAAGTCTATACTAATACTAATTTGCGTACACTTCAACAATAATTTTTATCTGTCATCTTCATTTGATTTAGTTCTTTGTGACACTAGTATGGTTAGGATCAGGAATTCGGGTAATGCGAAATTTAGCCAAACAATACTATAATGATTAATAGCAAAGGCAATGTCAGTTGATAATAATGGTAATTAAAGCAGATAAAGAAGACATCAATTTAATGTGGTTCAGTCAGTATGACCTACGTCCACAAACGAAGAAGAGCAATTCCGCTATAACAATAAGAGTACAAACGAGAGTCCAAAATTAGAGTAAAAACTCTAATTAATCCCAAATACCCCAAGAGAATAACATCACAAGATCATTCAAAAAAAAAGCTTCACACAAGTGTTTTCCAACACTCAACTCTCTTACAAAAATACTCTAAGGGGTCGTTTGGTAGGAGGTATTAGAAAAAAATAATGCAAGCATTAACTCTATGCATTATTAATACCTTTTTTGGTACATTTTTTCAACTTGTGTATAACTAATATTTGTATTTGTTATACATCATACTTGGCATTATCATATGCATAAGTAATGCATAGAAAACCATGGCATTAGTAATACCAAGGCTTTAATGCATTGCATTAGCATGGTTAAAGACAAAAATTGTCCTTAAAGTCCGTTAAAACTAGAGAATGTGGAGAACATTTCCGTAAGCAACTATTTTTCTTAAAATTATACAATGCATTATAATTTTAATACACCAAACCAAACAGTAGATAAGAAATAATATTTGCATTACTAATACCTTTTTTGGTATATTTTTTCAACTTGTGTATAACTGATATTTGTATTTGTTATACATCATACTTAGCATTATCCTATGCATAAGTAATGAATATAAAACCATGGCATTATTAATACCAAAGCTTTAATGCAATGCATTAGCCATATCCTATGCATAAGTAATGCATAGAAAACCATGTCATTAGTAATACCAAGGTTTTAATGCAATGCATTAGCATGATTAAAGACAAAATTATCCTTAAAGTCCCTTAAAGCTAGAGAATGTGGAGGGCATTTTCGTAACAACTATTTTTCTTAAAATTTTTGCAATGCATTATAATTTTAATAACCTTTTAATCTCCCACCATACAATAACAAAACTTGGTCCCCGAGTTGAATTTGCCACCAAGTGAATTTGGCATGTGTCAATATCTATCACATGGTGGACCCCTCAAGAAGCCAAAAGGTTGGCCATATTACAAATCTCTACCTTGGTTTAATTTTGTTGATATAGAAAATTTGCTCCACCTTCTCCGCAAAAGCCCCAATGGACAAAATCATTCTTTCATAAATGCCAATCAAGTTCAGGCAAAGCTTGAACTTGGACACTGGAAGAGGTTGCGTGAACATGTCAGCAGGATTATCCCTAGTATTGATCTTCTGAACAGAGATTTTTCCATCAGCAATGGTTTCTCGGATAAAATGGTACTCGATATCAATATGCTTCGTCCTCTCATGATACATCTGGTATTTAGTCATGTGAATGGCATTTTGACTATCACAGAAAATGATAATACCACCTTGGTGTAAACTGAGTTCAACAAAGAGACCCTTCAACCATAAGGCTTCTTTGATAACCTCGCTCACTGCCATATATTCTGCTTTGGTAGTAGATAAAGCTACTACATATTGTAATGTAGCTTTCTAACTGATAGCTCAACCACCATTGCAAAATACATAGCCTGTTAGTGATCTTCTTTTGTCAAGATCACCTGCATAATCTAAGTCTACAAAACCAACCAAAGTATTAGTATTTCTCCCGAACTCCAAATATGTGTTTGAAGTACCTCGCAAGTATCTGAGAATTCATTTCACAATCAGCCAATGTGCTTTACCAGCAAAAGCCATATATCGGCTCACCACACTTATTGCATGTTAAACATTTGGGCGTGTGCACACCATTGCATGCGTAATACTGCCGACTGCGCTGGAATAAGGTACATGTGCCATATAACTATTTTCTTCTTTTGACTGGGGTGACTGAGTAGCTGATAACTTAAAATGAGCAGCAAGAGGGGTACTTAATGATTTAGTATCTTTCATGCCAAACCTCTCCAAGTACTTCTTCTAGGTTAGGAATAGTCTGTTAGCTCCTCGATATCTTTTGATCTCCACGCCAAGGATTTTCTTAGCTGCTCCCAAATCTTTCATCTCAAAGTCACTTTTCAGCTGACTTTTCAAATTGTGAATTTCTGTCAAATCCTTAGCGGCAATGAGCATGTCATCAACATATAATAATAGTTATACAAACGAATCATCATTTAACTTCCGGAAGTAAACACAACTATCATACATGCTCCTCGAATAACCATGACTCAACAAAAAAGAATCAAACCTTTTGTACCATTGTCTTGGAGATTGTTTTAATTCGTACAAGGATTTATTCAACAAGCAAACATGATCTTATTTTCCTTCAATTTCAAATCCTTTGGGTTGATATCACACCTCTCTTTTTTACCGCAACCCTACTACGAGATTGAGTTAGAAGAGTTTTTTAATTAAAGTGACAAATTTAAAAGGGATTATTTAGTATTTGGAGTAACCACTTGGAATTGAGTTTTGGTGTTCCAAGTCACCTTTATTTTAATACCTTATCAAACAGAAGATTTGACTCCTTATTTGTGATCTACGAAAATAGAAGACTGAGTAAGGAATTCTGTTGGCCCGAAGGGAAGATGTGAGGCACCCCTCGAGTCCCGTGGTTCTAGCACGGCCAATTTATTGACTTATGTCCGGCTTAAATCAATTCTTGGATATTCTTGTATTTTATTTATTATGGTTTGCCTATTACCACTTAAATTATTATTATATTTCACCAAATTTACACACAAAGTAAAGTAGTCGCATTTCTAGCATACTTCAAATAGTGAAATCAAACTACCCTACACTTTAATCTCATCATTATACTTCCTACTCCTCACTTTACCAATATCAATAGCATCCCCTACTGATTTTGAACAAATCACCAAATAGATAATTGCATTTGAACCACAAACAAACTGAAAAAATAGAACCAGAACCTCTAGATTTCAGCAACTTACCAAATAACTAACTACGACAATAGCTTAAACAAATGAGAAACTAATTGACAAGTGATTCTGCCAAGATACTAAACTTTAGTTAATTAGTCTGACGAATTAAACACGACAATCAGAAACTAAAAAGTTACAAATTTGAACCAAAAACTAATTTTAACACCACGAGCAGCAATTATGATACAAGATGTGATTGAAACAATGAACTAACAGAATAAGTCAAAATCAACAAGTGTGAGCACATGATTTTTACCTATCGTATAATCCTACAAAATCTCGCTAAATTAATTAGTTTT